>CM039128.1:33681520-33698796 GCA_022036555.1 Microstegium vimineum
TACCACATAAAAGATAGTCATGCAAGCATGATTAAATTCTTAGCGCCTCTCCAGTGGATGGTCCTAATAAGATGTTCCCGTAAAAAATGCATGGGTGCACCTGACCAAAGGCTCTGGTTGTTGGACCAATAACAACTTATACTCCTAAGGCATGTTTGGATCCTAGCTAGAATTAGGTTGAATTGGAATCACTTTCTAGGTCGGCTTCCTGAATCATCGTGGGCATCCCTACGCCTCTAATTGGGATTATGTTAATAGCCCACTGGCCCATTCTAACACTTAGTAACTTTTCTATAGGATGTTACATTCTCCCGCCTACAAGGAATTCATCCTTGAATTTAACCACTTCTTCACAAAACATATGAATGAGACACATTTAGATTAGAATGCTCTAATGAATACCTTGCTAAAAAAAGTTAAGGTATGTAGCAAGAATGTACTACTATAGACACAAAAACACTTCAACCATGGATTGACTTTTCAAAGGAACTTCTATTATTTGACCAGAAAGCACTCAACCATAAAGACAAACTAAAGAACGTCTATATACGCTCAAGATGCAAAACTAGCTCTTCCATGAACAATTAAAGATTAAACATAAATTTAACCTCTCATAAGGAAATGCCCTTGCAAGGAGGTAAGAAAAAAATGTAAACATGCCAATAATAAAGAAGTAGAATGACAACCCGGTCAATCTATAGAAACAACCTACATTACACTCCCCAATTTATCCTTTGTCTCAACCATGGACTTGGAGCAACTATTGCAAACTTGCCTTGACATAGCATATTAATTGATGACACCAAGCTACCTCTTGAACCAATCTCCAAATAAACATGTTCGGAATAAGGTACCTAGGGTGTTACACTACACACCCTCACTTCTCTCTCTTTCCAAACACACACCACCGCTTCCTTTCTTCTCTCCACACCTCTCTATCTCCACCCACACACTGCCACCTTGCATAGCATCTCCACCCACACACAGAAGCAACTAATTATTAATGTCTGGACTGACTTGCAAGCATATGGGATCTGGCAGCTGTGCTCGCATGGGGTTTGCCGCCTTCGATCCCCTTGCTCAGCGCTCTCCTTTCTTTGGCGGTGACGCTTGGGTCTACCCCTTCTCCACCCACACAAATTCAAGTGACAATAGATCCTTGCTGGCATGAGGTAGGATCTATGGCGACCTCTTGTATCTCCCCCTTTATCCTTCTCTCTACCGTGTATTGGCCAAAACTAGCTCAAAGCTTGTTGAACACGGCGACCGAGCCCTTAGATCCAACTTAGGGATGGCCTCCTACGCAAGGGACAGATCTAGCCAAGGGCGCGACGTATCGGGATGCAACGAGCTAGATTCATCAAGGTTCATGACACTAGTGGGTGGTAGTAGCGTGGATGTTTGGGTGGCAGCGGGCCCTATTGAGGGTCCCATTGGACCTCATCAACGGGCGTCCTAGATTTTATTTGTACTTTTGGGTTAACAAAGGTAGCCATACATTATCGCTTCTAGAAGTCTATAATTAACACAAATGTTGAACCTTGCTTGCCTTTTTAACTCATTTTGACCGACTCTCTAATAATGGTTACAGTGGTAGTGTCATGTGTCACACATACTAAACTTGTCATAAGGAAGTTATCATCAGTGAGCATGCTGCAGCAAATTTACTGAAGAGGTACAAGTAAGGATGGAAATGGATGCGGATATCACCTTTTACCATATTTAAACTTGAATACGAATGAAAATCCAAATGTTCTCGAATACGAATACAAAACGAATGGTTTGAATGTGGATCCGCATTCGGATATTTACTCAATCCAACTCTAACTGAATATGAGTACGTAATTCATCCGAGATGAACAAAATTCTAATGCTAAGTTCATCGATAACCCAAGTGGACTAAAATGAAAGTACACTACTAATAATATCTCACATCAACATAGATTAGGTAAATCCAAATAACAAAAGCCAATCACCAGCACCTCCCAACAGCTAACAGTAGGTCGACACTGAGTTTTGCTGATCTAGTTAAATGACATTAAGCTTGCTGGTCAAAGTACAATGCATTGAGCCAATATAAGTGAAGTACTTAACCAATAAAATTAAGGAACAGTAGGTAATGGCACACCCAACAGTTGAACAGTAGGTAGGAGAACAAGCCGTGAGGCACCTCTGCTCGCCTACAATAAAATGACGAGGTTCGGTTTATTTCCATCTCACTTGCATTCACATTGCCAGTGGCATCTGGCGCTCTTCCATTTTTGTCATACCTGGTTTTAAGAACAAAACCAGATATACCCTATATGTGAGCCCAGGAAGTCAAATCTCACATATAGCCACAGAACAAGGTAATATCAAAAGACAATACTTAAGTATATAACATATATGGTCAAAGGAATAACCTTGAGAGAGCAAACAGCGGTAAGACACTCCGTTCTTCAGGTGAAGACTCCAATCCAGAGGGACCAACTGACTGGTTGATCACAAGCCTATCTCTTCCAACTCTTGCAAACTGGTACCCATCCGGGATTTTTATCCAAAGATTGAAAAGATAAAGCAAACGTAAGTACTTTCATACTCAACAAGTATACATGGGGTTCATGAGGCTCAAGAAGGTATGACACTGGTTAAACTGCATCAGCTTTTATGTTGTCACAATTTTAGCATCATAGTAGCATCAAAGTTATCAATAACCCAATAACCATATGATCAATGAACATGATTTAATGCTTATATGAACAAGTAACAATAATAAATCACCGATAACAACTGATGAGCCATGACATAAGGACATGACATAGCAAGGAGCCCAAGCCACTCGTAACCGTGAGCACGGCTATCATGATAGTTTTTAACTCTGCGCAGAGGTGTACATCTTTACCCATAAGTCGTGAATTGCCCTTTCGCCAGAGGACGCGACCCTCTTATCCAACTTCCTAGGTAGGCCGGCAGGGTTCACTACGAGACCTTTCACAAGTTCCACTAGTAGGTAACAACCCGCTACAAGTTCTCTTAACAAGATCGTAAGAACTCTCCTCCCAGAAACCACCGCAGCGCCTTCTGGCAGACCAAGCCCCTACTTTCTTGGAGCCCTTCTTGCGCCCTCTCAGGTAAGTTGCCACAAACTAGCAAAAGCCTAATACTGAGTCAAGTCAGAGCCCATTAGCTTATGGTACTACTGTTTTCTCGGGGTAATCTCTTACAGAAATATCCCTATGAGTGAGAACACAGGTGTGAGTTCCTGATGTTCCACCTATAGTCCACGTTGCTAAAAAGTCATCTTTTATTGTCATTTCATATATCATTAATCAAGTTTACATGATCATAGTTATTCGTAAAGAGCACTAGCTTGATCTACCCAAATGCATAAGTTCCTAGGGTGACAAGGTATAAGGTACAAAACTAGGATAACCTTATAGGGTAACAAGGAAACACATGCATATGATTAATGAGTGATCATCATGAATAGGACAACAAGGATAATCCCATGTAATACTTGCCTTAAAAGCTTAGATCCTTTGCTCAACTGCTTCTCAACTTCAGACGACTTCTTCTTGATCACCAACGCAACACTCACCGATTGGACAAGATTATAAGCACCACACAAGCAGCTGGACAAACATACATAGCATACAAACATGGCTAAATTAGACAATACACCAATCAATGAAAAGGATTTAAAAAGAAAACTACACAACTCTACGTTCACCCAGTCGCGAAGAACACACTAAACGGAGCTACGATGAGTGAGATACAACTAGCGGAAGATTTGCTTTTATAAAAGAGAACTATAGGTTTTATCAATTTTATAACTATATAAAAGAGTGTATAAAGTATTTCAAAGAAACACCTTGATTAGATTAGGTCAAAATTATATTTTGATTTCGAAAACGAAAGTAGAAAGCATCGACATTTTATGTGTAAAACAAGTTGCAAAGTGATTAATCAAATTAGGATTTGAACCCATGAAAATACAGAGCTATTAATATGGTATTAAAGATCACTAATGAAAAGGTTACGCCGATATGAAGCCAACGCAACTTGAACGGACCGAAATGGATTTGAAACGGAAAAGATATGAAATTAACAAGATTTTCTATACAAGATTAATTCATTAAAAAGGATTAATCTAAACTTTATTTTCAAAATACTTTAACATATATGAAAACTGTACCATTAGATAGATCATGTAATTACGGAGCTAACGCAACTCATTTGGGTCAAATCGGATTTAAAACAAAGAAATTATACGCATTTGAAGGTGGGTGGCATTTCTGTAAAAAGAGAAAGCGTATTTTGAATTAACCGAGAAGGTTTTACGTTTTCAGAACGAGAAGGCGCAAAGAAGGAAGGCGCCAAGGGATCTGCGGGGCTGACGGGTGCTGTGGCGTGGCGCCACGTGTCACGCTGCTATAGGGCGGGTGCACGACGTGGCCGTGGACCGCGTGCGGGGGCTCGGTCCACTGGTGCACGGTGGACCGAGGGCGTACCCCTTCGGGGGAATCTAATCCTGGCCGTCTAGGCGGGATCGGACGACGCAGAGAGGGCGCAGGCGGGGATGGTCACCGCGGCGGCGCTCCCGCGGCGGCGCGCCATGGCCAGAGGGTGGGAGCTCGCCGGCGTTCACCGGTACAGTGTTCCCGGCCGCCTCGGTCTCAACCAAGCACACAGGGAGGATCTGCGTGACTGTGCGAGTGCAGGGAAGGGTTCGGGTGAGGCTTTGGACGACCGGAGCGGGGTGTTCGCGGCGGCACCATTGCCGGCGTGCTCTGTGCGTGCGGAACTCGGCGGTGCAGGATGCTAGAAGCCAAATTGAGGGTACCGGGAGGTGTAGCGTGCTCGTGCGAGTGCCGTGGTGTACTCGATTGAGGTGGTAACACGCCAGTGAGGGACGGCCACGGTGGCGCCATGGCCGGTGCGCTCGGGTGCGACGAATTCGTCGTCCTGGTTGCTAAACGAGCGAACGAAGGGTACGGGGAGGGAGAGGAGTATACCGCGAAGTCGTTGAAGTGGTTCGCGGGGTCCACAGAGGCTCCACGGGGTCCATCGACAATCGGCGGCGATCTGTGAAGGGAGAGAGTGCACGGTGAGCGTGGATAGGTCGTTGCACGGGATAAAAGCGTTCGGCGAGGAGCGTTACGGTCGCACGACGTCGATGCGAAGCTCCGAGGGTCCCTGTTGATGGTGTTGATGCACTGGAACGGTGAGAACGCGGCGGTGGTGTTCTGCGGCGGCGGCGGCGGAGGACAAGGTCGCGACGGCACTGGGTGATCTATGCGGTGCTCCGAGGGCTCAATGCGGGGCGGAAGGATGCGGACTACGACTTTTATAGCACGGAGAGGTGTCGCAGGGAAGAAAAGGGGGAAACCCGACGCGGATTCGCGCTCGTCCGCAATGGAGGGCGGCGGCGGCAGAAAAGGAAAGAAGAAAGGAGGGAGGGGAAGAAGGAAAAGGGAACTGGGCGGGCGGTGGTCGGTTCGGGTGCCACAGAAAAGGGAAGGGAGGGATTTATTGCTCCTCATCGAGCTCGACCGAGGGAGCAATGTCGGCGCCGGAGCAAAGGAAAGAAGGGGAGAGAAGAAAAGGAAAGGGAGGGGGGTGGATCTGACAGGTGGGGTTCCCCTGTCAGCGAGGGAAAAGGGGCGGGGACAGGATGTCAGTGACCGAGAGAGAGGGAGAGGCGGCGTCGGCCGATCGGTGGGAGCAGTGGGCTGGCCTGCTGGGCTGGTGCGTGCGTGGGCCGCGGGGTTTGGCCGAGGGAGAAGAGGCGCTAGGCCTCGCGGGCAGGGAGGGGAAGAGCGGCCTGCGGGTGGCTTCGGGCCTCTCGGGCCAGAAGCAGAGAGAGGGGAGGAGAGAGAGATTTGTCTTTTTCTTTTTATTTTCCAAACACATTTTGAAACTCAAATTTGAAACCTCATTTGAATTTTGAAATGTGACAAACAAACAGAACTTCCAAAATGCAAGGCATGAATGCTCAAACATGTTACTACCAAAAGATGACTTTTAATTCCATAAAAAGTTTTATTTTCCTATGATTTCATGAGCACCAAAAATTTCAATTAAATAAATTTAAACCTATTTTCAAGAAATGAAATTTTAGGGTGTTACAATTTTCCAAATGGTACCACAGCCTGCAAGAAGCAATTTGATACTACTTTCATCAATTCAGGTTTATTAATGTGTGTGCAGCTCATTTAGGATATGGGCTGCATGTAAAAATTATGGACAGAAACTATATCATGTTAAAAATATATAGCTACCCCATAAATGTTATATATATTCAGTTTAAAAAAACATGTCAATTAAGTTGCTTGTTGCCTAGTCGATAATGAAATACCATTCACGCACGTGTGATACATACATTAATTGACAGTCACAAAGGAATCCACAAACACAACAGTACGATGCAGGTGTCATATTCATCATATTTTTTTACTTCACATCCAACACTGCTTTAATTTCTCAACAATAGAACTTAATAAATCATTAACGTATGTGTATGAACACACCTTCTTTTTCGATGACCTTATTGAAACCGTTGGCTATTATCCAGCTTCACTACGTCACCTTTTGCTCCCAAATCTGTAGCTAGACAATAGAGAGGCAGATTTAGGAGCAGATGTAGCAAGATGCTGCTAGTCCTAGAAGTCTAGAAGCAAACCATCGTCAAGAAGCAAGAATGAGTCACCTTCAAGGAGCAGGGGCATCAAGTGCAGACCCACCGACGTGGGCTCGACCTCGAATCGAATCAAATCGGGGTTGTCCGTTGCAGCACGAAGTGGAGCCACCGGCTGCCGCCCGCCGCCGCGGTCCCGGGGAGCGGAAACTTGGGAGCACGCCAGCGCAGAGCAGAGTGACCTCACAAGCAAGGTTTTCATTTACCTCACAAGCAGGTAGCGCCAATCTCTGGGGGCGAAGGGTGCCTTGAGGTCTCGCGGATACAGATAGTATCTGCTTTCACAACTGTATCCAGTCAAAATTTGGATATTCAAATCCAAATCCGGATTTTCAAAGCGGATACGGATACATCCACGTACTTTGGTTTCTATTGTAAAAAGATATAAATAATACGGATATCCATATATACAACTTGAACGAATATGAATGCGGATAAAATTTAGATATCCATTTTCATATTTCCATATCCTTAATTAGGTACGAGAACATCCACAATTAGAAAAATACCTACACCCATGATGCCAAATGAAAACAAATTAAAAATCCCACCATAAGATACTGGAGTTCATGCAAACTGAGTCTATCTAGTATCTCTTGAACAAATTTGATATTCATAGGGCCCGTCTAGTCATAGTCATGACCAACCCTCTCACTGTAGCAATCATGACACTCATATTCTTCCATATGCTCTGCCTGACTAGATGTTATATTTACGCATTTTCCATGGTACCATTTTTCACACACGTTGCAGCCAATCCAAAATGCGTTTGCATTGTAGCGACTGTTGCAACTAGCACAAAAGTTGTTATCACTTGTAGCATCGTCTTCTGTCTCCTCGAGCAGTTTGTTGACTTCAATAGAACCACTAGATGCCTTTTTATAACAAAAAAATTAAAATCAATATGTTTTAATTTGAATATGTAAAAACAACTTATTTTGTATACCTCCAAACACAAGCCATACCTGCTCTCCTACAAGGTATACCTGCTGTTCCTCCACCACCTCATTGTCTTCATCAGGACCACTAGATTTCTTTGTACAAGAAAAATAAAAGAAAATTAGCCCTTGTTAGATTTGAACTGAAATGACTTAATTTGCACAGCTCCTCGGACCACTAGACCTCTTTTTTTATGAGAAAAAAAGTAAACTTAGTCTGTGCTGGATTATACTGTACAGCTTAATTAATTTGCACAACTATGAATACACAACAGCATGTACCTTTGCTTCTACTTTGGCTATTATTTCTCGGAGCGTTGGCAGACCGAGTATCATATAGAACAACTGTCTCCTACAATACAAAATATCACTATCAGTGAATTGACAATGGTCAAAGTTTCACATATACACAGACTTAATGTAAAAAAGCATGGTCAAACATTTAGTTTAACAATGAAAGATCAATGTTCTTGAAGAGCATATGGCAGAATAGTTTCTTATAACCATGTAAATATCAAATTCGAAAGAACCACTTAGTTTTCTAACTAAATGTGTAGTGATGATGTTGAGAATAGTCTAATATAGCTAATTAGGCATAACAATAATCCAAATAAAAGAACCACACAACACTACTACAGAATAGGCAATCCCTGCCAGCCCATAACCACTGGGCAATTTTAAATTGATAATGATAGGGGTGTCACTGTTATTTCATAAGTAATAGGACAATCACTTCTAGATTTTGAAATAAACCAACAATGACATGTAATTATCATTGTCGGTTGGCAATACAACTTGCAGTGAAACGTTGGCATTGCTGGATTATATTACTAATCGATGATCAGTTTTTATCCTGGACCTGAAATCTCTTTTCAATCCCATTAACTCCCAGTAACATCCGCATACCACACTCTACAATCGTCACTATCTCATTCTCTCTCTCCTCTCTCTCCATCACACCTCCCCCTACTCCTCTCTCTAAATCTCCTCTCTCCTCTCCTATACCCATCTCCCTCCCCAACATCATCCTCTTGTTCCTCCTGCTTGCATGCGGTGACCTTGACGCGGGTATGATGACATCACCCTAGTGATCTCCTCTTTGCGTGCCATCGCCTCGATCAGGCATAGTGACATCGTCACAAGTGGTCTCCTTCTCCCCTGTGTGTTCACCTCCTTTCCACTAGTAGGTGCCCCCAACACGGGAACAGGGGCGCAATAATGGCCTCCCACCTCGCACTCTCTCTCTTCTTGGGTGCATGGGCTGCTGGTGCAGGGCAGCGGTAGCAGTTAGTAGATCAGGCGCATATGCAAAAGTTATTGGTACAAGGCCACAAAGAAGCAGGCAGATCCGGTTGATATTATTGGGAACATTTCCTTTTTTCTTGTTTTTTTAAAGCTCAGCATTGCCAATTCTAGCACCGCCATTGATAGCCCTTCACCATCATTGCCGATTACACAGTACTGGATCCAAAGTCTAGTGGTCATAGGCTTTTGAAACCAGTAGTGATTGGAGTTTTTGTACTAGTGATAGTTTTTCTAATATATATACTTTTCCTAACTATGATGAGCATATAAGATCGAATTTAAGCTGAATGCTGTTTTTTTTTGCAAAACATAGTTTATACTATCGCAGCATACATATACACATATATATATATACTAACCCCCATGAGCCACGTGTACAACCAAGTGATTATTTAGAAAGAAACAATTAATACAGTAATTGGTTATAGTTATTTTGCTGTATATAAACGTTAGTAGACAAATATGCTAATAGTTAGTGTAAGAAAGTTGACAAGAAGTGTTATAAGAAAACAATTATCCCTTTCAAATATGAAGAAATCATATATATAGATCTAACATTAAGACACACAATCCATATTCTATGGAACTATGTCCTCATATCATTTAGAAGGTGAACATGCAACATCGTTCTATGAGCAAAGCCAACTACAGAATTAAACTACCCAGTTTTGTAATTAGCATATTATTATTAAGTGTATCAGCTAGTGGAAACAGAACGCATTAATATATATATCATGCTCCCATGCAGATGTTGGAAAAGATAAAATTGATATCATGTACAAAAAATAGTTAAATGCTAACATATGAAAAGTTTGAACACATGTTCCAGGTTATACTTATCCATAAATTCTACATTTCACTAAAGTAACTGTATATAATTAGCCATGATACCACACGTGGAAAAATGTTTTGTATTATGCTCAACTATACACATGACTATATGATTGCAAACATTATATATAGAAATAGTAAGAAAAACAAGTGTTCAGTTTCCCATATATGATTTTGTTTAACATTTTTTTTGAACACACAAGAGAGTTGCATACCATTTCATTAAAGAAGAATATAAAAAATTATAAGAGGGTCCCAATGCAAGGACATGACCACACTACAACCAGAGAAGCCATGGAGAACATAAAACAAATTACCATCAGACAAACACCCCTCCCTATCACTGAGAGAGAAGGAGCTCCAGTATAGATGTTGAAAGAGATAAAATGATGGCATTATGCACTAAGAGTAGTTAAACGCTAACAAAAGTAAAATCTATATCAACATATGTTCCTGGTTATATATACTTGTTCATAAATTCTATATTTCACTAAAAGAACAGTACGCAATGGGCCATGATGACACCACAGGTGGAAAAATGTTTTCTGTGTCTTGCTAAACCATATATACATGACTATATATATGATTGGCAAACATTGTAGAGATAGTGAGCAAGCAAGTATTCCTTTCTAATATATGATTCTGTTTATTTTTTTCGCTCAAAAAATGCAAGAGAGTTGCATATCATTTCATAGAAAGTAAAGAAATTACAAGATCCCCCACCCCCCCTACCCAAGAGATGACAGTACAACAGGTGTGCGCGCCATAGAAAACATATAACAAACTGTACGTCATCAGCTAAACCGTACCCATTCCTTTAGGACACTGAGAGATGCACACTACAGCTCTCCATCCCCTGCTATATTGCTTTTGTTTAACCGGATATGTGAAATCCACCTCGCTAAGAGCAAACTATATATGAGCAAGGGACAGATGCATGTGTTGAACCATTTCTACCTGGAATAATGTGCATTGTGCCTATACTCCACAAAAATATTTTTAACATAGTAAAAAACCACTTTTGTTACACTAATTTCAAATTTATTAATATATCTACTTATATGATATAGAGGAAAAATGTAAGGGCTTATTTGAATGTAGTCGGATTCGCATCAATTCACGTCGTGTGGTGGATTGGGGTGTAATTTAGTTTAAGTTCTACCCACCCTAGAACTTAAACGAACACCTCAATAATCCACCCCTAACACATGTAGTAGCAGATTGAGGGCAAATCCGACGACATCCAAATAATATAAGGCCTAAGTGTATTGCTTGAAATGGTTGAATTAATTAAAGACAGACCAAAACGCCGGCCTATATATGACTAGAGTGAGTACTACTAGGCAATGAGATAAATCAATATAATAGATGTTTTAGAAAATTATAACTGCCTAGAGATTTCATATGACTTGATCGGCATGCACCTCCACATAATGCATCGGATAACAATGTCACTAAGACATAGATCTATGTTTAATTAATAATGAGGGAAGTAATAAAATACGTACCGTTCTTTAGCTGTCATATATGAACTCAAAACAGCGTAGTAAGAAACGTGGATGAGCCATGCATCGCAGTCCAGAGCGACTACTTTTAGCCATTCGTGCCGTTCCATCGTGTCCCTCAGTTTGTTGATGCCGGGTCTTGGCTCAGGCTCCGATGCTGGCAGGTCCAACTCAGGTGGTTTCACCTCCCAGCTCCCGTCCGTGCCGCCATATAAGTGGACGGGCTGCACACCTACAATAATAATAAGAAAACGTCGTCGTCCTGTTCACCTGATCACCTCATTTCATGCTTGCGCCAGAGCTAGAGAGGAATTGATATATTGATCCACAAAAGCACTAACCTGGATCACATTTTTGAAAGAGTGCCTCCTCATCTGCATACACACACACACGCAAAGGCTCCCATTAGATAGTGAGAAAGAAGCTAGTAAGTTTTTTTGGGGCAAGAGTTAACAACATGAGATAATTTTTTTCCAATATTATTGTAGTTTTCTGGGGAAAAAATCATTTCCTCCCAACAACCTGAATTAGTTAATGAAACGACTATATTTACTTGACAAAGCAGAAAAACAGCTACGCGCGAGTATTAAAACATTCATACTTTGTCAGTGTAATTAAGTGAGTAAAAATAAAAAGGCCATGAGGTTATTCACATAATTGTTGAGACGAATTCCAAATTTAGAACCTGGACATGCAAATTTCTGGCAGACACATGCATGTAAAAGAAAAAAATAGAACAAGCAAGTACTATAATGGAACAGCTCAATGATCAAGAAAAATGCCTGTAACACCTGTACCGTATCCTAGAAGTTCTGAAACTATACTACTGTACTTTGCTAACACACGAAGGCACTTGCACTTGCACTGTTTCAACCAGAATTTGCCAAAAATATGCATAAACCTAGATGAGAAGGTTTGTAGTGGTATTGATGTTCCTGCAAGGACAGCATGGCTGTAAACTTCTGAGGAAGTGTCCTCAATTCCTCATGGATAGCAAGCCTTGTGTGTGCTCAAAATAAGAGAGTGAAAGAAACGGATGGTGTGATCGATCTGCCATTTGGATTCAGCAAGCAAGAGGATGAAGGCTTTAGTGTTACTTCTGGCTAGCAGTCGATCTGGCATACCTCACCAGTAATAGGGGCTGATGCATGGTAGCATCTTTTCAGGGTTTAAAAAGAAGCATGAAGAATACAAAGGTCAAGGAGGTAACTTGTCTCAGAGATCCAAGCTCTTCCAAAAGTTCCAACTTGCAAATTCTCAGCTTGAAAGAACTGGTGGATGAAGGTCATTCAATCGGGAAAAAAACATGTTTGCACTTGCACTGTCGGTACCTGGATGCAGCAGTAGATCGATCTGCACCAAAGCAGTGGAAGAACTGCTAATAACAAAATAAAACGGATGGTCGATTGACAAAGGAAATATCGTCAGGCCATACTCATGATCTACCGATAGAAGCTATCTGTGGTCATATCTATCGGATAGTATGACCTGCTGCTTGCTATAACCAGATCCACGATTTTGCAGAAGTATAGAAGCCTAGAAGTAGAAGAATAAAATCGAGACATATGAAGTTATGCGCTTAGGGCTCGTTGTTGACACTACCTGTGGTCAGTGCACGGATGAGGGCTTGGCGGCGTTTCTTGAAGTCTGAGAAGATGCTCTTCACTTTGTAGGTCGGCTTCAGAGCCCGGCGCCGCTTGGTCGGCTGGCGCCTCCTCTTGCTGGGACCAGATTCAGACCTAGGAGGAGGGTCCAGCGACCTCTTCCCCATGGCCATGGGCGCGTGCACGGCATCGGCACTACCTTCCTGATCTGTGCCTTGTTGCGGCTGGCTATGGGTATCGTCTGACATAGGACTAGAAGGTGGGTCCGGCGACAGCGCGACCATGGTGGGGGTGAGCATGTACCTTGCATCGGCACCTTCCTGATCTGTGCCTGGTCGCGGCTTCTTGCTTGGATTTGGGGACGGGCGAACAACGATACGGAAAGATTTTGCGAGGAGTTCGTCATCGTCGCTGTCGTCGCAGTTGGAGCCCATGGCAGGCAGGCGCAGCAGCTAGCGAGAGCGAGAGCGAGAGCGAGAGCGAGAGAGAAATGGATCGGAGAGGAGCAAGAACGAGAGAGAGAAGTGGAGAGTGATATGCGAGCGAGGGGCTCCCTCGGCCCGGCCCCCTCTCCGTGTGTTGTGTCACGCGCGCCGCCGGATGTGGCTTGAGGCTACTAGGACGGATCCCTAGGAGGATTTGGGGAACTTGGTCGGGACCACCTGTGTTGTGTGCCACGCTTCACGAGGAAAACAGAGGCAAAGAAGCTGGCGGCCGCGGGTGGTGATACAGATAGAGACTGACAGGGCGGCCAAGGCACTCACGCTTTCCATGCGCGGGTCCCGGCTGGCCTCGGAGGGCTGCGCGGGCGGCGGGCTGCGCGAAGGCGATGGGAAGGTGGGTAGTGAAATTTTTGTATTTTAGTCCTTTCTAAAAACTTATTCTGCTAAATAGATCCTTCATTAAATTTTTTCTAAGAATTAAATGGACAAAAAATAAACTCGGTGTAAAATAACGCTACGCTAAGATAGGTGGCTCGGCGCCCTACATAATGGTTGCTAGAATAATACTCCCTCCGTCCCAAAAAGAATGTAATTCTAGGTTTGAATCTAGACAAACGTGTGTCTAGATTCATATCTAGAATTACACTTTTTTTTTTGATGGAGGCAGTAGAATGCTTTGATTTTAGATCATTTTTTTTTGACAAAAAGTTTTCCCCACTTTTATCACAAAATTGAAGTGAAAACAATCCGGGTTCTATATAACTGGTACAAGTTCAAATAGCCTCAAGGCTCTCAGACTTGACCAGTACATGTACTAATAGCATTTGTTTGTGTGCGTTAAACTTGCAGCACATGGAAGCAAATATCTTTTTTTGCGATGCGAAATACTAGGAGCAAGCAACAGAATACACACATGGAAGGGTCATGTATCTTGGCTAGACTTGATGTCGTCACTACTCCAGAAACCCAAATCTGTGCCGATTCAAAAACCTCCTTCAGTGGCGGTTTTTGAACCGCCACAACCACTTCGGCAGCGATAAGGCCATGTCATCACTGCCCGTTATGCAAAACCGACAGTGATGACTCAAGCATCAATGTCGGTTCGTGTTACCAACCGGCAGTGATGCTTGAGCCATCACTGTCGGTTTTAATTGAACTGACAGTGATATTATTTTTTAAAATTGTATTTTATTAATTGTTTTATTTTCATTTGGGGTTTAAGGTTTGTGGTTTATGGTAGAGGTGGTGGGGTGGGAGGTCGTGGAGGTGTTTGCTATCGAACCATTTGATATCGATGTGAATTGAAGGTAGTTGTGAACCAGCGACAATACAAACCCATCACACATTTATAATAATTATTACAAAACATCCAAACAAAACTTAAATTATCGAATTAAATGTCGCATTACAATAGCCTTTCGAGACGGTCTTTTCCGTAGTTCTTCTTGAAGTTCTGACTCTTCACAATGGCTAGAGATCCTTTTCTATACACTATCTCGTCCGGAATAATAGCTGCTATCTCCTCTTGAAATCCTCTTATCTCAAAATACCAACCTGTTGTGGTCTTGATTTTTGCGCTGTAAATTAATACAAGCTGATATTGAGATGCACATACATAAGACAAAACAATAGAATTAAAATGAGAC
This sequence comes from Microstegium vimineum, assembly GCA_022036555.1. NCBI lineage: Eukaryota > Viridiplantae > Streptophyta > Magnoliopsida > Poales > Poaceae > Microstegium > Microstegium vimineum. Next base: position 33,696,469 of record CM039128.1, read on the forward strand.
GCCTACGTACCATGTCATCTCCTATTCCTAGTTTTGTGCCAAAGTACGCAAGCATTGCCCACATCACATAGAACCCGCATTCGTTGTTCCCCATTGGTTGATCTAGGGTCTTGACCCCCTTCATATACTGCACTTTGAATGGGGTTCTCCCTTTCTTTTGCATCTTAGGCTCCACATTTTTCCAATCAGGTAACGCCTTTATTCTATGTGACAATGTAAATGAAGTGTGAAGGCTGAGGACATTAATTGCAATATCATATGTGATTGAAAAGTGTTGCGTGATATTGGGTTCACTTACTTATTTAGCACTGTGACAAGGGGTCGTTAAGCTTAAGTGGCTTCTTCCTTGAGTCCCACACCTTGACAGTTGAATCTTTAAGACCTATATCTACGAGGACGTAATGGTTAATGCAATCACAAAGTCCATGTTATTGAATGACATATCAACAAAAAAACACTTAAGTAAGGGTCGAGAACACATACCCGCAGTTGTAGACATGCAGTGCGTTTGTTTTCTGGACTGAGAACATTCTTTCAAACTCAATCTTCAAACTTTTTGCTATTTCACTCTTTAATGCAAAATTTTGCTATAGACCTGCAAAATAAACATGGATATATTCAAATGCAGATCATATAGTTTATTATAACATTGTTAGGGTATGGTACTTACAGAGTCCATAACATCATAATCTGCGCATCCAGCGAGCGTCGTTGAAAGAGTTGAAAGAGGTCTTCATAATAAATAGTATGCACAACTTCTTCAGGATGATTAAAAATCAGACAGGAAGGGATGCATACTTCAAAGGTTGCATTCTTGTTTTTGCTGCTGTTACTATCTATGATGTAATAATCATGCAACTGTCGCATATTTGTTGGCAAATTTCTATACTCTTCTTGGCTTGCGACCATAGGCTTGTCAAGTTCAAACTTGTATACAACTCTGGTGTTTTTGAAATTCGGTGCTTCCAAAATAGAGATTTTCGGCCTCCTTCATGCTTATGTTCATTTCCATGGCCAAGTTTTGTATTTGTAGCTAGTCTAAGGTATGTATTTCTCTAGCTCTTTCTTGATTACCCGGAATTTTGCTTTGCCTTTCAAATTGGCTCTATGATAAGTGCTCAGGTATATAAACCAATCGTCCAAACAAGGCAAGTTGGATGGCCTTTTTTGCAATCTAAGCTCGTAGAATATCGTCCTTAGTCGGCGCTGGCTTTCGCCTTTTACTAGTCGTCTTGGGATCTTTACCAACCGAAGCTGATGACATCTTTTGTTGCGAATTCGAACCTAATCTAGAGCTAGGCCATCGAGATCCCAGTCCTGAGGACTTCGAAGCTGGTGGAGGAGGAGGAGGAGGAGTGTAACGCCCCAGAGTCCAAACAGCTCAGATCCACTCTGCACGCTGAACAAACCACACCCACCACCATCCCACTTAAGCTTTCGTCCTCTCTTCGCTTAAAAGGATTAACCCGGGGATGGTGGGATGGACTCTAGAAGCCTTATATGTTGGTCTATCCCACCCTAAAAAACCAAGGTGGGACTAAACCCTCCACAATATCTCATTAACACACACGGGCCACTACGGGCCAAACGGACCGGATGTGACATACACCCCCTCAAAGAACTCGACGTCCTCGCCGAGCCCAACATACCCACAACCGGGCAAACGATGACCAGGAACGTTCCCTCTTAGCACACGCGACCGTGCGCCCAGTGCCGACACATGTGTCATGTCGTGCGCCCCGCAGATCCTACACGCACAATGAACCTACCATGTCCGCACACATGGCCCGCACGCGCCCGCTGCCGCGAAGGTCGGATCTGATACAATTTGTAACACCCCAGAGTCCAAACGGCTCAGATCCACTCTGCACGCTGAGCGAACCACACCCACCACCATCCCACTTAAGCTTTCGTCCTCGCTTTTCTTAAAAGGATTAACCCGAGGATGGTGGTGGGTGTGATTCGCTCAGCGTGCAGAGTGGATCTGAGCCATTTGGACTCTGGGGCATTACAATGAAGACATCCGACCCGTTTGGCCCGTAGTGGCCCATGTGTGTTAATGAGATATTATGGAGAGTTTAGTCCCACCTTGGTTGTTTAGGGTGGGATAGACCAACATATAAGGCTTCTAGAGTCCATCCCACCATCCCCGGGTTAATCCTTTTAACCGAAGCGAGGACGAAAGCTTAAGTGGGATGGTGGTGGGTGTGGTTCGCTCAGCGTGCAGAGTGGATCTGAGCCGTTTGGACTCTAGGGCGTTACAAGGAGGAGTCTTCTCCTTTGGCGGTGGAGAAGGTGTCTTCTCCTTTGACGGTGGAGGAGGTGTCG
>CM039128.1:33698896-33715265 GCA_022036555.1 Microstegium vimineum
ATTTTTCCAAGTAATTTTGTATCTAAAAGCTAGGAAAAAATAGACACAAATTGCAACAACCCTCTTCTTGATCATGAAATGAAGTATAGCTCTAAACTATGAATTTACACACAAAAGCAATGTAAACCTACAATTCTATAGAAATATGCTTGTTACTAATCAAGAGCTAGAAGATGTGAGCATCCAAGAGTGAAGAGGAGCCAACAATAGAGGTCGAGAAATCCACCAGCCGCAACAATGGAGAGAGAGAGCTCCACGCACTGTTCTGTACTGTTGGGGCAGAGGAGGGAGAGGAGATCGAAGACTTTATACTGTACACGTTTCACTGCCGGTTCAAGACACGAACCATCAGTGAAACACCACATCACTGCCGGTTGGTGGCTTGAACCGGCAGTGATAGGGCCGAGAGCTATCACTGTCGATTCAATCCACGAACCGGCAGTGATGTGGTGTTTCACTGCCGGTTCAGCCCCTGCCCCCAATAATTAAGGGCTTGTCAGAGCATGAACCGGCAGTGATGAGGCATCACTGCCGGCCCAAACAAAACCGGCAGTGATGGGCTGGCGGTGATTGCCGATTCTATAGTAGTGTGTGTTGTGCCTTGGCTGGTGAGATAAATATATTTCTATAGGTCTTTTACTGTGGTTAGACGATGCCTCTTGTTTCCTATACGCAAAATATCCTTTTTAGTTAATTTTATTTACCCGTTTAAGAGTAGTTTCTTGGTGCTAGATCTTTCTTCGTATCGCTAGTCCTGCTCCTTGTTGACCTGCCAGAGACAGAACTTTTGTGTTCTGTCGCTTGTGCTGAGGGAAAATTAGTGCATGAGTCTTATGCAATTGAAGATCCGGGTTAGGTAACGGGATCTTATTTGTATACACAGGAAAAAAAAGAAGACAAGGCTTCCATGAGTAGTATTTTTCAAATGATTCCCTTGTATCAAGTAATGCTCATTAATAATAATACATGAAGTAGAGATGTATGAAACACCTTTTCCCTCCAATGCACCAAGCTTAGCAGCAATTCGAGTTACAATAGATGTGCATGAAATGTAAGTAGAAATGTTGAATACATCTAACCAATATTTGAATATTTCTTTAACAGGTGCAACTTTGGTTTTATTAACCATTACATAAAGTAATTTTAATTCAACATTATGAACAAGACTAATATCTTCTCTAGGGAATAAGCATGGCCCCATCTATGCATGAATCTCAAAGTCACATGTCATAGGTGATGGGTGTGTTGGACCACTTGAGGAAGACAGGAGCGGATGGCTCGATCTCGTACTCCTCGTGGTGCTCAATCTTCTTGCTCCACTTGGAGCCATAGGATTTCGCCCCCTAAAGATCATGAGGTAGCCTCCACTTGTCGTTGTTTGCTAAGAACTTCCTCATGAGGCCGCAATCCTTGAGGGCGTGCTTGATGGGATATGAGTGGTCCAGGCATGGCCCTTTAACCATCTTCAAAGTGTCAGGTGGTACAACAGGCACCTTCTTGCCCTTTCATTCGGTGGCGGCCACGAACATTGCGCCGCTACTTAACCTTCTTCTTCTTCTTCTTCTTCTTCTTCTTCTCCTTCTTCTTCTTCTTCTTCTTCTTGGAGGAGCGGTTGGAGGGCCCTTCTCTAGCGGCCTTGTCCGGCTTCCCCTTTCCCTTCGAGTGGTCTAAGATGGCTTCAACTAAATCCTCGCTTAAAGCGAAGCTACGGCCATGTTGAGGAGATCCATGGTGGTTCATGTGCCCTTTTGCACTAGCTTGTGGGCAAGGGACTGGCATAGCGTTCCTGCCAAGAATGCCCCAACAACATCGGTGTTGACGATGTTGGGGAGCTTGGTGCACTGTCGGGAGAAGTGACGAATGTACTCACGGAGGGGTCCATTCATCTTTTTCTAATAGCGCCTAAGGTCACAAGAGTTCTTGATGCACGCATAGGTTCCCTGGATGTTGTCGATGAAGACGTCCTTTAGGTCCACCTAACTCCAAATTTGGCCAAACGGATGATGTTCTAGCTAGACTTGCGCTAAATCGGCTAGGTAAAGAGGAAGGTGATGGTGTGGAAGACATCATCGTCGTCCCTCGTTGGCTTGGCATGAAAGCTAGTAGTCCTCAAGCTACTTGGTTATGTTGGATGGTGATCGGAAGCGCGCAGGGAACATGGCATGGAGGATGCATGAACCAAAGTCCCTTGGCCCCGTGGGATCAGGACTAGGGCTCCAATCCTCCGTGCTATTGTAGTAGTACCCCACGTCAAGGGTGGTAACTGTGGTTGGCGACCTTCCCCTCATTTCCTTGAGTTTTCTTGTGGGCGCTCAGGATTGCCCGCGCGTGGCGGATGGTACCGAGACTACCTGGCGCTCCAAATGACGGTGTTTGGAATCACTGACTACTAAATTTGTATAATTGCACATCTTGGTTTGGCTAGTGCGTTTAGATGGAAATGAAGGTGTATAATGGTTCGAGTTGAATGTCCCTATGTCTAGTGTCGAGCGAGTCATATTACTAGCACCGAGTTCATAGTTTTCACACCCAAATTTCAAGGACGAAATAGGATGCATAACATTATGTGTGCCCAGAAAGCAATCCACACATAAGTTCACAAATTACATAGTACCATCACAGAGTTTAATACGTAGCGTACATAGGTCCATTACATAAATAAATAAATAAATAAAGCAAACAGAAGATACAACTAGCTCTCATGGAACTCCATCTCACAGGGAAGGTCAACTGGTTGACCAAGCCTAGAAATCCTCAGGATAGTCCTCATAGCCTCCTGCTTCTGTTACCCATCTAGGATTTTTATCCAATTGATTGAAAAGTAAAACAACTGTAAGTACTCTTCGTACTCAACAAGATAACATGGGGTTATGAAGCTCAAAAAGGTTGACTCTGGCTTACTGCATTTGGCATTTTTAGTTTGTCAAAGTTTTATTATTAAGTAACATCAAGTTATGCTTAAGCCCCAAATGATCCCATTTACATCATTGCCAAGATTAATAAGAACATAAACATCATCATTATAGTGGCAATAGGAATATAAAGATTGATCTAGTTAATTATAATTAAACCATCAGGTTTCCGGGCCGCTCGTAACCGTGAGCACGGCTGATATATCAGTTTTAACACTCTGCAAAGGTTGTGCATCTTTACCCGTGAGTCGTGATGCCCCGAATGCCCGGGTTAATTACTACCATAAACACTGCCAAGGTGAGTGGGCGGGGTTCACTATGAAACCTTTCATAGTATCTCATCTAACAAGATTAGGGCCGCTAGGATTGGCAAGGGGCGATAGAACCCCCCTTCCGAGTAGCTTAAATACCGCAGCCTATGCTCAAACCCGGACAGAGGCTGCACTATAACCAACTCGGCAAGAGCCTAATGCGCCCTTTCGGGTAACCGCTAACAAGCTAGAAAAGAGTCTATTACTGGGTTAAAGCTAGAGCCATGTAGCTCTCACGGTTGCACTGTCAGTCCCAGCTTTTGCCAACAGTGAGTTGTTATAAAAGGTTATTGTTCCAATTGCCATAAACAGGTTCACCAACACATTCAAAGCATTATAACACTTGGCAGGGATCATGTATCATTTCATATATTTGCACTAGCCATCTACCCATATGCATAACCCATAGGACACAAGGTAAAGGATTTCAATACTATGGAAATATACTACGGGTATCAAATTAAACACATGCATATGAAATCATGATTATGGTGAATACGATAACAAGGTAGGTCCCATGCTATACTTGCCTTGGTTCTCAAACTCTTGTTGGTCGTGCTGCTGGTCAAAGAACTCCTGATCACAACCAAACTCCTCACCGTCTAAACTCGATCACCGCAAAACAACAACATACATTCCAATTGCATACATACAAAGCAAACAAGGATACTATTACAACAGTACACCAGCAACAGTAAACAGAAGTAAAAGGTTTATAGAAAGGTACTACGCACTGCTACGAACATTTTAACGCGTATTTCACGAAAAACGGATTTGAAACGTGAAAGATATGAATTAAATTAGTTCTCTAAGAGCATTTTCATTAATTAAACTTAACCTCGAAATTTAATTGTTACAAACAGAACTAACAGTGGGTTTAACATAAAGATAATTTAACTACGAACCTAACGCAACTCGAATCGTTCAAAACGGAGTTAAAACGTAGATTTTATAAACCTTTCAAACTGGATGGCAATTCTGAAATTAATTTGAAAAGGATTTGAATTAAATCGAATTTTCATTTGTTTTTCTGAAATTCAAAATCAGCAGAGGACCGCGGGTTTGTTTCAAGAAAGATCGGGGTCTCTTTAACAAAACGACCGGCGAAGGGGTATCTTCTAATCTGGATCGCCCGATCCAGATCGGACGGCTAGAAAAGAAAAGGAGGGGAGAGGGGATTCGCTCGGCCGGAGCAGAAAGAGGGCGCGGCGGCGCCTCCATGCCTGACGGCGAGAAGCTCGCCGGAGCTTACTGGAATGGAGGCTCCAGCCACGGTTTCGCACAACAAGGGCATGAGGAGAGAGAGAGGAGCGAGGCGAGTGCGATGGTGCTCTTGAACAAACCCCGGGAGAAGAGCAGAAGCAGCGCGACGGCGCGCCAAGGCTGGCGGTGTGCTGTGCTCATGGAACGGCATCTAGGGGCCATGATTCGCTGAGATGAGGACATGGGGAGGAAGAGGAGACTAATGCGGTCTGGACGGTGGCACTAATTGATCGTAGAGCGGGGGAGAAAGATGGTCGCCACGAACACTACTGCCGGCGGCGTACGATGCATGCGGGCGGGGCCCTAGGGGCTACGATTCGCCGAATTGAGAGATCAAGAAGGAAGAGGGTGTCATGGTGAGGCTTACTGAGACGACGTAGAGGACGGAGATGGCTCGGTGTGGTCTGTCGGCGTGCAACGGCGAACGGCGAACTGCTTGCTCGCGCCGGCGTGTGTTCTGAGGTCACTGACAAGGAACAGAGGGGGAAATTAAGCCGAGGATGATTGCAGGAAGGACGCCGACAAAGAACGGAACTCACCAACGGGATTCCGGGGACGGAGAGGAGTCGGGGTCCGCGACGTCGCAACAATGGCGGTCGACGAGAGCAGGGACTCCGCCGACAGACTTCTACGGCCTACCACAAGAGGGAGGGAAAGGTTCAGATAACCCGAGGAGCACGAGGACGACAATGCGACGCTCGACACTGAGCTTACCGAGGCGTTCGAGCTCCAGGTTGGACTTCTCTGTGACGGCGACGGTGCTCTGTATTCGGGAAAACAGAGGGGAGCAGAAAGAGAAATAGGGATGCGCTCCTCTTTTTAGCACCGGCTGGAGAGGGAAGTACGGGATGTGCGGGGTCCGTTTCAATGTCATGGCAAGTCTCCAGGAGGTGGGAGCGGGGCGGCGCACAGGCGGTTGTGGCAAATTGCGCTGCTCATCCGAACGACGCGAGAGGTAGGGGAAGCGCCGACATCTGGGGCTCGGTTGGCAGTGAGAGAGAAGGGAAAGAGAGGGGAGGGGAGAGGCTGATTGGCAAGGCCATCTAGTCAGCCAGGGCGCTGCGCTGCGGCCACTGGGCCGGCCTGCTGGGCTGTGCCGAGGGAAAGGAGGGAGGGAGTGCGGGCTGGGCTGGCCTTTGGCCGAAAACAGCAAAGGGAGGGAGAAAGATCCTTTTCTTTTTCTTTTCTTTTCCAAAACCTTTTTCAAAATAAATTGAATTTGTTTGAAAGTTGTTTTGCAACACATACCACACAAATAAAATAGGCAGCAGCATATATGCATCAACATGTTAATAAACTAGGAGTTGATTTTAATTTAATAAATTTTTATTATTTCTCTAAATGAAATGCTCACATAATTCGTTAGTAAACCATTTTCTACTATTTTAAAAGCAAGCAATTTTGTGGGTGCTACAATTCTACCCCCCTTAAAAGGAATCTCGTCCTCGAGATTCAGACGGACTTACTCGAACAGCTGAGGGTAAGATTTTCTTAGATCTTCTTCTCTTTCCCATGTAGCCTCTTCTTCCGTGTACCGGTTCCACTGAACCTTGCACATCTTTATAACACGGCTCCTGGTAAACCTTTCTGCTGTTTCTAAGATCCTTATCGGGTACTCTTCATATGTGAGATCCTCCTTTATAGTAAGCTCTTCTAGAGGTATCTGCTCCTCAGGTACTCTTAAGCACTTCTTCAACTGAGACACATGGAAAACATCATGTACTCCTGACAAATTCTCAGGTAACCCTAACTGATAAGCTACCTCTCCACGTCTCTTGAGAATTTTGAAAGGTCCAACATATCTTGGAGCTACCTTTACTTTCATATTGAACCTCTTTACACTTCTCATTGGAGACACATTCAAATACACATGATCTCCAATCTCGAATGACAGACCCCTCCTGCGGGTGTCTGCGTAGCTCTTTTGGTGGGATTGTGCAACTCTTAAATTATCTCTATTTTTTCTTACTTGTTCTTCTGCATCTCAAAGAACATCCGGTCCAAACACCTGAGTCTCTCTGGTCTGGTTCCAGAATAAAGGAGTTCTGCACTTGCGCCCATACAGAGCCTCATATGGTGCCATTTTTAGACTATTCTAATAACTGTTGTTGTAAGAAAACTCAGCATAGGGCAAACTCTTGTCCCAACTGGCACCATGTTGTAATGCACATGCTCTCAACATATCTTCCAATATTTGGTTTGTCCATCAGTCTGAGGATGATATGCTGTACTGAAAGTCAATTTTGTTCCCAAAGATTCATGTAATTTCTGCCAGAACTGTAATGTGAATTGGGTACCTCTGTCGGATACAATTTTCTTAGGGACTCCATGTAAGCATACTATCCTTTCCATATATAGCTCTGCTAGTCTTGCGCCTTAGTAGTTAGTCTTCGCTGGTAGGAAGTGAGCAACTTTAGTCAAGCGGTCCACGATTACCCAGATCGAGTCATATCCTCTCTGTGTACGTGGCAAACCAACAAAAAAGTCCATTCCTACTTCTTCCCATTTCCACTCAGGTATTTTCATTGGCTGAAGTAAACCGGCAGGTCTTTGGTGTTCTTCTTTCACTCTTTGACATGTGTCACATATGGCTACATATTCTGCTACATCCCTTTTCAATCCATACCACCAATACTTCTCTATAAGATCTAGGTACATCTTAGTACTTCCAGGATGTATAGAGTAAGAAGAATCATGTGCTTCTCGAAGTATGGCATCACGGATAGACTTTACTTCGGGAACACATATTCTCTTTCCAAACCACAAAGTACCATCATCATCCATCCTAAAACCTGGTGCTTTCCCTAGCACTATATTTTCTGCTATATCTTTCAGTCTCTCATCTTCCAACTGACCCTTACGTATATCTTGTTCTAGAGTGGGTTCTATGGTCATCTCTATGGTATTAATGGTGAATCCCAAGTTAAGATATTCCACATCAGCACGCAACTCGGCAGGCATAAGCTTCATTCTTAATGCATTAACATAACTCTTCCTACTAAGTGCATCGGCCACTACGTTTGCCTTACCTGGATGATAATGCACATCCAAATCATAATCTTTGATCAGCTCTAACCAGCGACGTTGTCTCAGATTTAGATCTGACTGAGTGAAGATATATTTCAAACTCTTATGATCTGTATATATATCACACTTATGCCCTATTAGATAATGTCTCCATATCTTTAGAGCATGTACTACTGCTGCCAATTCTAAGTCATGAGTAGGGTAATTCAGCTCATGCTTCCTCAACTGCCTGGATGCATATGCCACAACTTTCCCTTCTTGCATAAGCACACATCCAAGGCCTAGACAAGAGGCATCACAGTAGATTGAGAAACTCTTGTTCAGATCTGGTAGTGTCAGTACTAGGGCTGTGGTCAACCTTTTCTTCAACTCTTCAAAGTTCGTTTGACATTTGTCAGACCACACAAACTTGGCACTTTTCTCTAGCAGGGTTGTCATTGGTTTATCTAGTTTTGAAAACCCTTCAATGAACCTCCTGTAGTATCCAGCCAAACCCAGGAAACTACGGATTTCGGTCATATTGGTTGGAGGGTTCCAGTTTATAACATCTCGTACCTTACTTGGGTGTACTGCTATACCTCCATTAGAGACTACGTGACCCAAGAAAGACACTTCTCTCAACCAAAACTCACATTTGCTTCTCTTTGCATAGAGCTGATTTTCTCTGAGCTTCTGCAAGACCATCCTCAGATGTTCAGCATGTTCCTCTTTAGTTTTAGAGAAGACTAGAATGTCATCTATGAACACTACCACAAACTTATCCAAAAACTCCATGAACACCTTGTTCATCATGTACATAAAGTACGCCGGTGCATTAGTCAACCCGAAGGACATGACTGTATACTCATATAGCCCATATCTTGTGGTAAAGGTTGTCTTAGGTATGTCTGCCGCTCGGATTTTTAATTGGTGGTATCCAGAGCGGAGATCAATTTTAGAGAACACACAAGCACCTTTCAAACAAGTCATCTATTCTAGTCAAGGGATACTTATTCTTGATGGTAACTTCATGAAGAGACTAATAATCCACACACATTCTCCTAGTACCATCTTTCTTATCCACAAATATAACTGGTGCCCCCCAAGGTGAAGAACTAGGGCGGATAAAACCCTTTTCTTGTAACTCACTAATTTTTTTCTTAAGTTCTTCTAATTCTTTTACCCCCATTCTATATGGTCTTTTAGCTATGGGTGCAGTACCAGGTAGAAGTTCAATAAGAAACTCAACATCACGATCAGGTGGCATACCTGGCAACTCCTCGGGAAACACATCTGGAAATTCTTCTACCACTTGTTCCTCATCAAAAGCATCTTTAGATAACTGGTTCAAAGTGGCTTTTGGTGATGCTTGCATTTCTACCTCAACACACATCCTACCCACATTAGGTGGTGTCACAACAATAGATCTCTCCTGACACTGAATCACTGCTCGGTGTTGTTTCATCCAATCCATTCCCACAATAAGATCTATTCCAGCTATTGGTATCACAACTGGACTCACTTCAAAGTCTACCCCCTTAGGGTAAGTCTAGTGGAAGGACTCCAAATAGAAGTTGGTATGCTACCCCCCGGTGAATTTACTTGCATACGGTTTTTCATGGCACGTAAAGATATACTATGCATTCTAACAAAAGCTTCAGATATGAAAGAATGTGAAGCACCAGAATCAAAGAGTATGGTAGCGGGGAAAGAGTTAACATTAAACGTACCCATCATGATCTCAGGTGCCTCCTGAGTAGTTTCAGCGGACACATGGTTCACTCTTCCAGTGTTTGGGGGTGGTTGGTACCTTCCTTTCTGCTGGCTGTTCTGATTCTAAAATGCATGCTGGTTCTGCTTCTCAGGGCAATTGTAAGACAGATGCCCTTCTTTCCCACAACGGAAACACTTGTTGTTGTTACTGTTGTTGGGGTTGTTGTTCCTCACTGCAGAAGCATTTGGGTTCCCTTGGCGCTGAGCTTGGTTAGAGGCCTGCTGAGGTGGGCGCTGGCCTCCAAACTGCTGCTGACCTTGAGGGCACTGTTGGAACTGGTTGCGCTGAGGAAACTAACCTTTGTTCCACTGGTTAGTCTGTCCTTGGCTCCTCTGCTGGAAACTCTGTTGTGGGTAAGGCCGGGAGCGAGTGTTGCTGCCCGAAGCCTGACCCTGTAGCTTCCTCTTCTTGGCTTCCATCTCACGACGCTTGTTATCGATCACAATAGCGCGATTCACAAGCGCCTGATAGTTGGGGTACACATTTGACATGAGCTGGAGCTGAAGACCATCAGAGTCCCTTAAGGAACCTGCGCTGCTTCTCACTATCCACAGTCCCTTCATGGGGAGCATAGCGTGACAACTGAGCAAACTTGTCACGGTACTCAGCCACTGTCATTGAGCCTTGCTTGAGAGATCTGAACTCTTCTTGCTTCAATTCTATCATACCTTCAGGGATGTGGTATGATCTGAAGTTCTCTCTAAACTCCTGCTAGCTGACATCAGGAGCATCATTAGGATGCCCATATTGGAAAGACTCCCACCAATCTTGAGCTGCCCCTTGCAGTTGACCTGAGGCATACAACACCTTTTCCACGTCATTGCATTGTGCAATGTTTAGTTGCTTCTCTACTGCACGTAGCCAATCATCTGCATCCAATGGGTCGGATGCATCGGTGAATACGGGAGGTCATCCCTTCATGAACTCTCCTCTTTTGTCCCTAACTTGGACTAGAGGTAGCACTCCTACAGGTTCGTTGTCCAAGCGCTACATCATGGCTTGCATCAGTTGTGCTTGTATGCCCATTAGCTGTTCCACTGACACACCAGGCGGTGCCGGTGCCGGTGGTGGTGGCGGGTTGACAGGAGCTCCACGTCCACGGCCACGTCCACGACCACGAGCTCTAGCACCTCTGCTTTCCATCTGTTATTCAGCAAAGATGCAAGGTTTATGAAAGATTGTATTACATATAACATGTTTGTGTCATATATAGAACAAAACTGAACGTTTCTGGACATGATGCTACAACAGCAGTGCAGTAAAAAGCTTATATCTCGAGTTTCAGAACTCAAACAAAAATTGTGCTTATATGGATGGAAAGATAAGAAAGTCCTATACAACTTTTGTGTTCATTGGATTTTCAGATTCTGAAAATAAATTAGTCAAAAACTCGAAACAAACAGATCTGTTCAGGTTCACAGACTACGCAGTAAGACCAACTTGCAACAGCAATATCTCTTCAATAAGAACAGATATGGGGTTGATTCATGCGACGTTGGAAAGATACAGAAGTCTAGTTTCTGGTGTGAAAGTTTCATCAACATAGCATTTACGTATCTGGAGATATACTGCAAAGAACAAGTACTGCTCCAGAAAAACAGCACAACAGATATATGACAAGATCAACCCAACTGATATTATCAAGCTTTAAACTTAAAGATCCAACTTGTGAGACTTGTGGAAAGGCCCACAATTTTCCACACTAACAATCAATAAAAGATTAAAATAAACCAAGTTCATAATCATAAACATTAAGACATCAAGTTCATCAATCACAAAAGACTAAGACAGACTCGCACTACTACGCTTTTATTCTATGAAGGAAGGCTTCATCTTCTAGGGAGCTTCATCGGTCATGATGGTGTTGGGTGGCTTCTTCTTAAAAATTGGGGCCATGCTCAGCTGGGCCCTCAACTCATCCACCATATTCTGGAAACGAGCTACAGTCTCCTGCTCATCACGCAGCTCTTCCTGCACGGTCTCATTCGCCCCTTGGAGTTCATTGGCATGCCTGATAGTGATGTCCAGAGCAGAGCCAGGATCATGTGGGTTCTGGATAGACCATGTGCCATACCTAGTGTCATTGCGTGGCAGAAACCTGTAGGCATCGTCCCACATAGCTGTGTAGCGACGACCATGGTAGTAGATGTAGGCCTGCTGAGCTGCATCCTCCATGTTGTCCCTGTCCTAAGCCCTCTTGGCTATGTGGTTGTGGACAGTCTCCACCTTCTGACTATCATGGGCTGCATTCCACACCGAGACAACCACCTATGCCTTCCAGTAGCTAGCTTCATGAGGGTGAGAAAACTCAGAAACTAGGTACCTCACTGTGGTGTCCATATCCGGATAGTAGTCCTCCAACACCTTGAGCAACAGGTTGTGGTAGTACGCCGCAGGAGGAGGGTACTTGTAGTGTTGCTCCTCTGTCCACCCTAGTTGTTCCTCCTCTGGTCCACCCAAGGAGGGAGTGGGAGCTGCTGGCGTAGCTGTAGCAGGTGCTGGTGAGTGAACTGATGCAGGGGTCGGTGATGGTAGAGGGGGCGGTGCAGGAGCTAGTGTAGGTACTGGAGAAGCAACTGGTGTAGGGGCTGGTGCAGGAACTGGTGGTGCATGGTTCACGTCCATCCACTCTTGTTCATCTTCAGTGGTGACATCCCACCAACACTTGCTCCTCCTCAGGATCCTTCTCAGACTTAGACATCATCTCATCATCTGAGATGTCCACCACTGGCTGGGACGTCTGAGGCGTGAACTGGGACAGGTAGTTGCTGGTACTCAAGCGGCGAGACCTCGTGACGGGCGACATCTACAGAATTTTGTTTAAACTTAATTAGAACAACATTTTAAGTAATGGAATAAAGACATAGAAGCATAAATAATTTTATAAATAACAAGAGCAAGATAGTAAGCAATAAATGAGAAGCAAAGGAACCTAAAACAACCATTTCTACCTAGGCTTGCGTCCTACAGTGAACTCAAGTTTTGATACCAATTTGTCACACCCAATTTCTAGGACGAAATAGGATGCATAACATTATGTGTGCCCAGGAAGCAATCCACACATAAGTTCACAAATTACATAGTACCATCACAGAGTTTAATACATAGCGTACATAGGTCCATTACATAAATAAATAAATAAAGAAAATGGAAGATACAACTACCTTTCATGGAACTCCATCTCACAGGGAAGGTCAACTAGTTGACCAAGCCTAGAAATCCCCAGGATAGTCCTCATAGCCTCCTGCTTCTGTTACTCATCCGGGATTTTTATCCAATTGATTGAAAACTAAAACAAGTGTAAGTACTCTTCGTACACAGCAAGCTAACATGGGGTTATGAAGCTCAAAAAGGTTAACTCTGGCTTACTGCATTTGGCATTTTTAGTTTGTCAAAGTTTTATTATTAAGTAACATCAAGTTATGCTTAAGCCCCAAATGATCCCATTTACATCATTGCTAAGATTAAGAACATAAACATCATCATTATAGTGGCAATAAGAACATAAAGATTGATCTAGTTAACTATAATTAAACCGTCAGTTTTCCGGGCCGCTCATAACCGTGAGCACGGCTGATATATCAGTTTTAACACTCTGCAGAGGTTGTGCATCTTTACCCGTGAGTCGTGATGCCCCGAATACCCGGGTTAATTACTCCCATAAACACTGCCAAGGTGAGTGGGCGGGGTTCACTATGAAACCTTTCATAGTACCTCGTCTAACAAGATTAGGGCCGCTAGGATTGGTAAGGGGCGATTGAGCCCCCCTTCCGAGTAGCATAAAGACCGCAGCCTACGCTCAAACCCGGACAAAGGCTGCACTATAACCAGCTCGGCAAGAGCCTAATGCGCCCTTTCGGGTAACCGCTAACGAGCTAGAAAAGAGTCTATTACTGGGTTAAAGCTAGAGCCATGTAGCTCTCACGGTTGCACTGTCAGTCCCAGCTTTTGCCAACAGTGAGTTGTTATAAAAGGTTATTGTTCCAATTGCCATAAACAGGTTCACCAACACATTCAAAGCATTATAACACTTGGCAGGGATCATGTATCATTTCATATATTTGCACTAGCCATCTAACCATATACATAACCCATAGGACACAAGGTAAAGGATTTCAATACTATGGTAATATACTACGGGTATCAAATTAAACACATGCATATGAAATCATGATTATGGTGAATACGATAACAAGGTAGGTCCCATGCTATACTTGTCTTGGTTCTCAAACTCTTGTTGGTCCTGCTGCTGGTCAAAGAACTCCTGATCACAACCAAACTCTCACCGTCTAAACTCGATCACCGCAAAACAACAACATACATTCCAATTGCATACATACAAAGCAAACAAGGATACTATTACAACAGTACACTAGCAACAGTAAACAGAAGTAAAAGGTTTATAGAAAGGTACTACGCACTAATACGAATATTTTAACGCGTATTTCACGAAAAACGGATTTGAAACGTGAAAGATATGAATTAAATTAGTTCTCTAAGAGCATTTTCATTAATTAAACTTAACCTCGAAATTTAATTATTACAAACAGAACTAACAGTAGGTTTAACATAAAGATAATTTAACTACGAACCTAACACAACTCGAATCGTTCAAAACGTAGTTAAAACGTAGATTTTATAAACCTTTCAAACTGGATGGCAATTCTGAAATTAATTTGAAAAGGATTTGAATTAAATCGAATATTCATTTGTTTTTCTGAAATTCGAAATCAGCCGAGGACCGCGGGTTTGTTTCAAGAAAGATCGGGGTCTCTTTAACAAAATGACCGGCGAAGGGGTATCTTCTAATCTGGATCGCCCGATCCAGATCGGACGGCTAGAAAAGAAAATGAGGGGAGAGGGGATTCGCTCGGCTGGAGCAGAAAGAGGGTGCGGCGGCGCCTCCATGCCCGACGGCGAGAAGCTCGCCGGAGTGTACTGGAACGGAGGCTCCGGCCACGGTTTCGCACAACGAGGGCATGGGGAGAGAGAGCGGAGCGAGGCGAGTGCGATGGTGCACTCGAACAAACCCCAGGAGAAGAGAAAAAGCACCGCGATGGCGCGCCAAGGCTGGCGGCGTGCTGTGCTCATGGAACGGCATCTAGGCACCATGATTCGCTGAGCCAAGGGCATGGGGAGGAAGAGGAGACCAACGCGATCTCGACGGTGGCACTAATTGATCGCAGAGCGGGGGAGAAAGATGGTCGCCATGAACACTACTGCCGGCGGCGTACGGTGCACGCGGGCAGGGCCCTAGGGGCTACGATTCGCCGAATTGAGAGATTAGGAAGGAAGAGGGGAGTCATGGCGAGGCTTACCGAGACGACGTAGAGGACGGAGATGGCTCGGTGTGGTCTGTCGGCGTGCAAGGGAGAACGGCGAACTGCTTGCTCGCGCCGGCGTGTGTTCTGAGGTCAATGACGAGGTTCAGAGGGGGAAATTAGGCCGAGGATGATTGCAGGAAGGACGCGGACAAAGAACAGAACTCACCAACGGGATTCCATGGACGGAGAGGAGTCGGGGTCCGCGACGTCGCAGCAATGGCGGTCGGCGAGAGCAGGGACTCCACCGACGGACTTCTGCGGCCTACCGCAAGAGGGAGGGAAAGGTTCAGATAACCCGAGGAGCACGAGGACGACAACGCGGCGCTCGGCGCTGAGCTTACCGAGGCGTTCGAGCTCCGGGTTGGACTTCTCTACAACGGCGGCGGTGCTCTGTATTCGGGAAAACAGAGGGGAGCGGAAAAAGAAATAGGGGTGCGCTCCTCTTTGTAGCACCGGCTGGAGAGGGAAGTACAGGATGTGCGGAGTATGTTTCAACATCGTGGCGAGTCTCCAGGAGGTGGGAGCGGGGCGGCGCGCAAGCGGTTGCGGCACATGGCGCTGCTCATCCGAACGGCGCGGGAGGTAGGGGAAGCGCCGACATTTGGGGCCCGGTTGGCAGTGAGAGAGAAGGGAAAGAGAGGGAGGGGAGAGGCTGACTGGCGGGGCCATCTGGTCAGCCGGGGCGCTGCGCTGCAGCTACTGGGCTGTGCCGAGGGAAAGGAGGGAGGGAGTGCGGGCTGGGCTGGCCTTTGGCCGAAAACAGCAAAGGGAGGGAGAAAGATCCTTTTCTTTTTCTTTTCTTTTCCAAAACCTTTTTCAAAATAAATTGAATTTGTTTGAAAGTTGTTTTGCAACACATACCACACAAATAAAATATGCAGCAGCATGCATCAACATGTTAATAAACTAGGAGTTGATTTTAATTTAATAAATTTTTATTATTTCCCTAAATGAAATGCTCACATAATTCATTAGTAAACCATTTTCTACTATTTTAAAAGCAAGAAATTTTGTGGGTGCTACAATAGTAGAGGTTAGAAACTGTCGAGAGAGGGAGAATGTTCCCAAGTCTCTATGTATGTGTGTTGCATGCATGTGTGGTCTGATGTTCGGTGCCCTTGTCGAACACCTAGCTTCCCCTTTTATAGTTGAAGGGGAGGTCTCCACTAACCTGGAGTAGAGACCTAGGTTGTCTTTCAAACCTCATCCTTCTCGTGTGGGCCGGACTGACTCGATTCCCATCCGCAATGACCCTATGTCTTGGATCATGTGTCATGTATTCATGTCTGTCGGAGGGGTATGACATCCCATAACATTGGGGGTGTGGTACCTCAGTACTATCAATGGGTCATGACGCTCCATGCCGCTCATGTGGTAGTCACATTTGTTGACTTTATCTGCTGAATTCTTTTGACAAAGGTCTTACAAGGAGTTGTTGGCATAGTAATTGTATGTTTGGTTCTATCGATGATGTGAGCTCTAAGGTATGGCCTGCCCTATTTATGGTCTGTGTCGTGGCACGTCTTCTTTTTTCCCAATGTTAGTAGCGTGACATTAGATCCGTGCTTATAGAGTATGGTCCGGTTGAGGAATGGTCCCATCACCCCACTTAAGCGGGGTACCACCCTAGGGGGTTAGGAGAGGCTGGGATTACATCATGACAAGACCTAGCCTTTTTGGGTAAGGCAAGGCAGAATCCTCCTCTAGGCTAGGACCTGACCTTTGGGGGGCGGGCATGATAGAGACTTTCCCGACACACTATCTGACCATCGGGTGGTC
>CM039128.1:33715365-33746785 GCA_022036555.1 Microstegium vimineum
TTTTTCCCTCTTAGGGTTCACCCCTTGGGCCAAAGAATCTAGACCTAAAAAATCTAGTTTTTTAAGGACCCCTTTTTGGGAAATTACAAAGAAAGACATCATATATTTTGGGGAGACTACTAAAAGGGAGGGAAATTAAAATCAACGCAATCTCCCCCAAATTTGATAGATGTTTGCTTTTCCAACTACCGATCTTTTCTAAAAACCCCTCCTCACCTTTCTCCATCAGCCTTTCTTAACGTTTTGGGTAATTTTATTGGAATGTCCAAATTTTTTAATTGGGAACTCTCCAGTTTTAAAAACCCAAAAAAGGGTCCACGAAAATCAAGCCCGAGGGGTCTTCAGCATCCCCAAAACAAAAAAATTTCACTCTTGTGGAAGTTAACCCTTTAACCCAGAGAGCTGCTCAAACGCACATAATAAAATTTTAAAGGTTTTTTCCCCGCCTTTTTTAAAATCATAAACAAATAAATAAAAGAGTGTCATCCGTGTACTGTAGAATTGAAAAGCCACCATCCCCCCTAAAAAAGGTATAATGCCATCAAATTGACCCTCCTCTTTTTCTCTATTAAAAATATAGTCAGCATATCCGCAACAATATTAAATAAAATTGGTGATAAAGGATCTCCTTGTCGGAGTCCCTTCCTGGGTTTTGGGAAGAAATGACCAATTTCATCATTGACATTGACAGCAACACTACCCTCCCCCCCCCCCCCCCGATATAAAGGATTTAATCCAAGATATCCACTTGGGCGAAAAACCTTTCATTCGTAAGGATTGTAAAAGAAAAGGCCATTTTACTTTGTCATATGCCTTTTCAAAATCAATCTTAAGGATTACCCCATTCAATTTGTTGCGATGTAACTCATGAACCGTTTCATGCAGTATGATGACCCCTTCAAGGATATTTCGTCCACGCATAAACGTTGTTTGAGTAGGGCTAATAATTTTGTCAGCAATTAGATTAATTGTCATTGTTGACACTTTGGTAAAAATCTTGAAGGACACGTTAAGCAAACATATAGGTCTATATTGTTGAATGACATTTCTGTCCTGGACTTTTGGTAATAAAGTAATCACCCCAAAGTTAAGACTAAAAATTGACAGTTCTCCTCTATGAAGCTCGTGAAACATTTGCATAAAGTCTCCCTTTATGGTTTCCCATAATTTCTGATAGAATTCAGCAGGAAAGCCATCAGGACCTGGTGCTTTGTTATGCTCCATGCTGAAAACAGCATTCTTGACCTCTTCCTCTGTGAAAGGGATAGTCAAAAGATCATTTTCAGTCTCAGTCACTTGAGTAATGTCCTCTGTCCGATCATCTAGACTAAAAGGACTAACTTCAGGTTCACTGAAAAGGTCTTTGTAAAAGTTTGTAATATAAGTCTTTAAGTTTACCTAGCTTAAGATTTAACATGCCAGCTCATATATATAGTCCAAACAGTTCAATAGGCCATCGGCTAAGAAGCTGATGGAGTGCAACATTAGCTATAAAGCCGATATCAAATTGTTTATTAAAGTAAAGCAAATTAAATACCATTGGTTAATGGACATAATTCATAGCATAAGATGAACATGAAAGCATGAACTATCGGCTACAAAAATGGATATATTATATTGTGCAAACAATTCTCTGTTTTCCTACAACTACAAAGAAATATATAATCTAACATGACATAATCTAACGTCACCACCATTAGGATCGAATTGAGATAGTGTTAGCAGCAGGGCGATAAATTAAGGTTTGCAAGCCAATAGATCTATTTATGGTAAAACAAAAATATTGAAAACACACTATGTAGACCTAGGATTAAAGACACAACAGCCGATAGACCAAATCTGACGTTAGGACCGGAATAAACATGGTAAACGATAAGATGACAAATTCATATGACAAGAGCCGTTATATCTTAATCTTAGTTGAATAAATTGCGATACTAGAAAATCTAGCAAGAGATCATAAGATGCAGGCCTGCTAAATGTGGTACCGTGGTAGAAATTGATAACTTTGACTACTAGCAAATCTAGCAAGATATCGAACGAGATTTGATACAAATCGATAATGACAATACTTACACGCAAAACAAAGATCAGAATCAATGCAGCCCTACGTCCCGAAAAGATCATTGAGATCTACGTTACTCCTACTACTAGTGTGATGGCGTGAAGCCAGAAAAATATGTTATACTGATGAAGAGATAAAAACAAAATATAATATCCAGGGTTTATATTTATGCCCTGGGCTTGATAGAGTTCTAGACAGATATGGCTAGGAAATTCTTGAATAAAAAGAAACTAATCCAATTTATACAAATAGGACTCCAGCGTTTCCTTTCTGGCAGAGTCCGACTTTGTCACGATTGAGCCGATGCCGACTTCCTTTCTGGTAGAAATAAGAGTCCGACTTTGCCATGCACGAGCAAATATTGCTTATGCCGTGATTCCTGTAGTCCTTCCCAAAATCTGGTGTAAGCAACTATGAAGATCATTTTTGACCATTGGTAAAAAGATTTTCTGTACTAGTGTTAATTGGAGGTGTGAGACATATTAATTAGTCTGACTATAGTATATGAATTTTTGGTGATTTTAATGAAGTGATATATCTTGTGTCACAGCCCAAATAAGATGCATTAAATGACATTTCAATAAACTTTATATCTAGGGAATCTATATTTTTAGTGATAGGCTGCAAGATATAGCCTTATTAGTTTGGGATATGATAGATCCAGAAGCATAATATATATATATATATATATATATATATATATATATATATATATATATATATATATATATATATATATATATATATATATATCGATTATATTCTTCTGCACACATCATCCTCACAACTGTAGGCATATACATGTTGAACCATAAACTTCAACGATCGTTGAAGAGTACAAAAGTATTGTGTCCTTCTTCTATGTTTTTTAAGGAACTATTTTTTCACTGTTGGTTACCTTGATTCAATGCATATCTTTTAAGCTAAGAATCCTATAGGTTAAACTTTGTTTTAACTTTGACAATTGATGACAGATTCATATACTACATTCACCATTAAAATACATTGAAATATGTAATTAATTACCTTTCTTTGAAAATGGCATTGTTGTAGAGATTGTTGTTGGTTTAACCTTCACCTTCAGACTATGTTGATGCTATAAATGACATGTATTTTGAATTCAACAATAGCATGAGTTTGACCTATGAATTTTGAACTGTTTAGCTTACCTTCTTCCACCTAACCAGTGATGGAGCCTTCCCACAACTTGTGTCTGTGTTGCCTCTATGACTCCCCTCTAGATCAGTTTTATTATCTCCATCTTATACTTAACTATGAACTTCACCAAAGCATCGGTCCCCTCCCTGACCCTAATTTGCTAGTGGGGGAGAAATCTATTGATGAAGGCATAAAATGGATGGGGTCAAGAAAATGGGTACTCTAGAAACAACGCATCGGTAGGGGAGAGGGAGAGGGAGAGGGAGAGTGACTGAGGCAGCACTAGGAGGGGCTATAATGACTCAGTATCAAGAGTAGGAACAAATAGATATGCATCATCCAAAAAGCAGCATAATATTAATAGTACCCCATGTGTACAATTTTTCTTCCTGGAGGTTCTCTAATCAAAATTTGGAACTAGTTTTGACCTAACATTTATGCTTACTCCTTTAAAAACTAAACCATATATATAAAGGCAAAAGCAAAACTATTATAAATTATTTATTCATCAGAACTCATTCTCATCACAAAAATATGACACATTAAAACATTAATAAAACTTACTCTCTCTCTCTCTCTCTATATATATATATATATATATATATATATATATATATATCTATCTTGAATCAGAACAATCTTTTCAGAAGTAACATAGGCAAGATATCTGGCAAATGAGATTAAAAGTCCACAGTAGGAAACATACATGTTTTCATTAGTCAACAAGGCATGATGACACACCATCCAAATGGTGCAGTATCAACCAGTTTTAGCATCATCATATGTACAAATATATCTCTAGGATAGAGTTATTTACTCATGACCCAAATCTATTATATTTCAACTTTGTATGGAAGTTTTTCCGTGTTTGTACTTATTATTGTATCTCATACTTATCTTTATCTATAGTTTTTTAATCTTGAAAAGGAGAGGGGAGGTTGGGGTGGCGTTTGGCATGAAACATTGGTCAAACACTGTTTGTTTATAAATATAGGTACCTTGTGCTTCTATCCTTGTTGAGATACCTAAAGTACTTCGGTCCTAATAACTTCGAAAGCATGGATGAAAGAATGAAGTTATGCCCTATTAGTGGGCTCAGAGTCATCGTTGTTGATCAAGATAAACAGCATGCTAAATCTACAAGGTCCATGCTTTGTCAAGTCAATTTTCATGGTAAGTTCCTTCCATTATGATTTGGAAATGTACAAACCATGGAACAAAATCCCTAATAAGAAAATAATGTTATATGCCTTTTTCTACTATTACATGTGCGAAAATAATTTTCTAGCATAAGATTTGGAATATAGAAATTTATACCTGTGAAGTTCCTAATTTTTTTCATACCAAACTACTTTTGAATGGAACTTCCCTTCGACATACAACATGAACTTTTCTCTCTCTCAGCAACAGCATATACAAGTCCAATAGAAGCACTTTATTTTCTCAAGGGTCATGCACAAGAGGTTGATGTCGCTTTTGTGGCACTGCATATGGAAGAGATACATGGTTTCCAGTTCCTTGACATCATTAGAGAGGCTCATAAAAATATTCAAGTCATTAGTAAGTACCAATAATATGCTTCCTAACTTTATATCTAATTCTTTCTAATGTGTGTATTCCCATTTATTTCTTTGATATGCTTGGCATTTTCTATTTCTTTAGATTAACCTAGTAATATGTCCTAATTTTGAACCAGTGATGTCAAAGGAGATCACATTAGATACAATGAGAAGATGTGTTGACCTTGGTGCCCGTTTTCTAGTGAACAAGCCTGTTGATGCCAACACCATACATAACATGTGGCAACATCTTGACATAGAAAATCCAAGGATGGACACTATTGTGCATTTATTACAAGGTTGAAACTAATGCAAGTTACTAATATTTTTACTTTATTAGTTGATAGAAAATTTAATTGTTGCAATTTCATCTAAGTCGTCAAAAGCATACATATTTAAACAACCAACAATGTTTTACCATATTATTAGTATTGTATATTAGTACATTTAAAATAAAAAAAGATACAAACATAAAAATAGTTAACCTAACTTTCTTGTTACATTTGGACAATAAAACTTGGTAAAATTAAAGGAAGTGGTGTGGTTTGGATTAGTGGGTACACTGGTTTTAATGCACAATTAATATGCATGTATGCGTGTGTAGGTAATGAAGAAACACAAGGTGCAAGTCACCAGAAATATAATAATAAAATCAAGAAAGGTTATATTTGTTGGACTCCATATCTACATGGGAAGTTCCTACGTTCACTTGAAATACTTGGAGAAGGTAACACATTTCTTACTTGTAACATGCCTTTTTATTGATTCGCATAAAAAGTTCTCTTTAGATTAATTCAGATGGTTCCAACCTCTTTGGTCTTATATTTTAGGTGCTTGTCCTAGAAACATAGAGATTATCATGAACATCAATGGTGTTAATCGCAAACATATTGCTTCTCATATGCAGGTATGCCTATAGTATATAAATAATGTAGAAAATGTCCATATACATTACTCCCTCAAAGTTTGGGCAATGTAGACATAACCTCCGAAAACTAATGTTTGGTTATATTTACGCCCCTCAACTATTTCAAGTTGGTCTAGTTTAACCCATAACAAGCTTTGTGTCTTTTTTTATTTATGTGCACAAGTTCAACTTTAATTTCAAATTTTCGGACATCATATTTTATGTTAAAAAATAAATTATCACTTTTTCATCATTATGTTTCGTATAGTTTTGTATTTCTAGTGTTTTGAATTAAATTTCAAAACCTATAAAAATAATAAAGAAAACTTATGATGTATCTTTTTAAATATAGATTATGATGCCACTATCACCTAAAAAAATTAAAACTTAAACTGTACGTACGGAAACAAAAAAGATAAAACTTGTAATAAGTGGTAAATTGGACCAACTGACTTAGCTGGAGGGAGTAAAATGAACCAAATGTTAGTTTATGGGGTTATTTGAACATTAGCCAAACTTTAGGGTACTAAATTTGGAGTTTTTGCAAAAAAAACTATGAACAATTTATCATTCTAATAAAAACAAGTACACACCTGGTAAGTCCAACCTGAATATCGTTCTATTGACACTCTTAGACATAGTGGTTTTCCATGTAATTTTCTTGTTTTAGTAGCTAGTGTTCTAATTGTGTTGTTTTAGTAGCTAGTGATCTAATTGTGAAATTGATCTTTGCATCAGAAATATCAAAAATGCATGGAATCAGGGAAACAAAAGAATGTAATGTTGGATGTATGCAACAAAGTGCATAAAGCGAAGGACAACATCCAAATCTGCAAAGAGTTGTCATAAAGGTCCTAATACATCCCTTACCAGGCCAGACATTGAACAAGTGGAAATAACAACTGTGAGTCTATATATAATGTGGCAACCTAGCTTTTTTGTTATATTGAACAAAAGACACATGTCATTGCATTTTTTCTCATGATGAGATGATCTAATTTTGTAATATTTGGAAGCTTCCTAAGAACTCATTTTCACTGCCGTCTAGGATCAAGAAAGAAGCTTATATGTGAGCAGCGCATATAGTGCAATGGAAAGATCCATTCAACTTGGTATCATATATGATGAGTCCCAATATGTTGATGTTTTGTCTAGTGATGAAACAACTAAATATGGAATTCATATCACTGAAGATGAGGTTGATAGATATGATGTCACAAGTAAATATGGTTTTAGAGAGCAAGTTAGAATTGGTGAAAACTTCTCTACTGATGGAAATGATGAAGAGCTCTTAACCAATATCATTTCCAAGAAACAAGTTTGTACTTGTAATGAGTCGGGCAAAGGTATAAATCTTGTGGACTATTCAAACTCTGAGAACAATGAGATAAAGGAATATATGCTTGGTAATGAGGGGAGCACATATAGATGGAAATGGTTTCGATAGAGATGGAGTACCTATGGTTATGCTTGAACTACCAATGAGAGTATACAATAAACAGTATGCATCATTTGTACTTTGTTTGAAAAAGAATATCACGAAGAAGAAAAAATATAGAAGAATTTCAAGCATTTTTCATGAGTGATCTTGTATGCAAGCTATAAGGAGTCATCAGTGCCCATAAAATAATGTAAACAATAGCCCGAAAAATATATGAGTTCTACTCTCTGAATTGTCTTTTGATATGACCTAAAATAAGGTACATTCATGTGGAACCATCTATGTGTGTGGACAATGATAATTAGTGAAAGCACAAGGGCAATGAATGTAGTTATCTCGTCTAGTGGCCTTTAATTTTTGCTTCCTCTTTGACTTTTAGAATTAAATTATGCCATTATTTATCTTGTAAAATCTTTCAAACAATATTCCATAGGCTCTTCAAAAATTTCTCCCCAAAATCATTTCCAAACCCATTTCTTTAAAATAAAATTTGTTACAAATTCATTGGATGGAATAGTTTGGAACACTTTTTCATAACTTCATAAATTTCTTGGAAACATGTTTTATGAAAAAGTTGTACAGAAGATCCTTCATGTTTTAGTAGGAAAAAGAGGTGTAGGCAATAATTCCTAGCCCCCACCTTCCTCTTCACAGCAATCATTCTATCCTTATTCCTTCACTGATATGGATCTAAATCACACCATAGGAGAGGGTGTGAAATATTATTGCAAAAAGGGATTGGCTAATATGTATGGTAGCACCAAAGGTGTATAGTAGCACCATCAGTAGCTAGGGAGTTACATGCTTGTTGTACCTATACACCACCAGGGGCTTTGGGTTAGGGAGGAAACAAGAGAGTCAGAGAAAGGAGCCGAGAAGATATGATCTACAAACCCAACATGAAAGGGGAAAGTGTGTTTCCCATAGAGTGTGTACCTGCAATGTTGCTCAAGAACAATGGGAGGTAGATAGTAAATGCAACTTGTAGAGATGTAGACATTGTTTAAAACTATCCTTGGTCCATATGATGTATCTCATTTCTTTTTAAAACATTTTACCATTTTAATTACTTAGAGAGACACGCAAAATACCATACATCTAGTCCTACATGACTTTCATATATATAGCCAAAACAACTTGTGTTACCAGTTAATATATATACACCAAATACCCACCCACAATCTCAATAAGAGGATCTTAAATGTAAAGGATGGACCTAGAATCAACAAACAATTGTACGTGTGTAGTCTATCATGAAGTCGGTGAACTAGTGAACTAATGGAACATAAAGTACATGAACATGGCCCAGAGTAACTTTCTCAAAGTATTGATGTGCTTCATGAGATGATAATGTATTTGATTGCCTATTGTATAGGTGGCACGAACGTTGTTGCATTAGACAACCATCTCAAAAGCAATCACGATATGAATGTCTCGTAAAAGCTATCAAAGCAACAACTCTTGTTAATCGCATGGGAAACAATTCATTATGTGTCCCATGCGCTAGAGTGGGAAATAGTTATGTTTTATTTAACATTTGGAAGACCATAGCACTAGGTTATTGTCACGAAAGACATAGCGACATGCTCATATAGGTGTATATGTTTATTTATGTACATATGGACACGATCCTTGGTTACTAGTAGCATGTGCACATAATAACATGACATGGAGCATAGGTGTATCTAACTTGTTAGAATAAGCTAGCATATTGTGTCAGGATATATAATTAATAGTGTAAGAGAATTGTTGTGCTTCATATAGTATGCATGAGCATGTTCCTTCGGTAATTAATCATACTTATTTAACCTTACTTCAAGTGAACTTGTGTGTGTATTAGTTCAATTGGATGGCTCTATATTGACCAAATAAGCACTCCATACTAGGAGCTATGTAGTGCATTTAGTGACAGTGAATAGTTGCAGTTTGCATATTAGATTTGTTATGTGTGTCCGAGTTATAGTTTGTAGCTTTACATGAATTGAACATGTATCACTTGGTATATCAAATTTAATCCCACACACCACCCCCAACTTCTTTTATGAAATTCTTAATACTTTAGTGTCAATAAATGAGAGATAGATATAGCCCTTGTTAATTGTAATCTTTACCATCTTTAAGCTTAATATAATGTAACTAAGCATTCATGATAACATATGAAAGATTATGTATGTTTAATATGTATAGGAGTAGTTCATATCCGAACCTTTGGGGTGGATTATGAAAGATTAACACAGTACAAATAGAATCATTAACTAACTAATTAGGTAATTAAGTACCTAATTTAGCGATATATTATAGGAGCTATGGGGAGGTTCGGGGGTGCTAGGCCCTCCTCAACCCCCTCTTTATGCCACTAGCCGCAGTCGCCCTACTAGGAGCTCGGAGATAAAGAGAGGTGCCTTGGGGTCTATTGGTCACACTACCTCAACTAGAGTCCCTCACCCTTGATGAAGTTTGGCATCAGCGTCAACATATGGGGCATCACCATGACACCATGAGCACCATGAACATGCAAATATAGCCCACGAGAAGTCACATATGCCATGCATGCTTCACCAGCAACACATAGTGTAGGAAAGTACCAATGCTTAGAATGGGTACAGTAGGAACAATGTCACACAATAGTTTTTTAATACGCAGAAGATTTGTGCATCGTTGTATCAAGAAGAAGAATTTAAACATACAGACAAAGCGCTTATGTCGAGTGCAGTAGGAGGTTCACCTAAAACAGTCGTGGCTATCTCAACCATCCTAGAAAGAGAACTCAAGTTTTGATATTACAAAAACAATCAAGACCAATGTAGCGGTGCAACCTAGGAGGTGGCCTTGCGTCTCCAAATCTTCTGGCACGAACCTTTTCTAACGCCAGGTAAGAGCACATCTAGTGCTTCAACTTTGAATGCAGTTGGGTTGGCATCGAAGATGTTTTTGTAGACCTTTAGTTCTAAAGCATGGAAGGCATTGATGAACCCTTAGTGTAGTCCATACGTTGTATGAGCTCACCTCGATTGGAAGTAGTTACTCCAAATAAGCTCTGAGCTGCCAGTCGGTTGCTATGTAGCAGAAGAGCTGCTAAGTCTTAGCAGGAGGATGCTTGGGAGGCTCGCAAATTAGCGAATAGTCGACCTTCTTCAGCACCCACATTATGAAGCTCTTGAGTCAGCATGCGGCGGAGCTACCACTGACATCAACTGGGTAGTCGTTCGAAGGCAGTGTACTAAACATGTCAGCATCCACCATGAGCTCGGCTAGAATAAAGTTAGGCAGACAACCCACCTTGTCCTCTGTAGATGTGTTAGGTCCCAAGTGGGTGGCCTGTGTGACCCGAGATGACATGACTTGAGCCTGAACTTGCTCGGGTGATAGTGGAGCAAAGTCCGTTGCCATTTGAGTAGGACGGGAAGCCATTGTCGAAGGGGTATACCGAGGTGGTTACCGATGGATGCGAGCGAGGCTGCAACCTCCTCCAGCATCGAGTCCTCTTAGAACTCGTGTGTCGTGTGCATGTCATCCGAGTGATGTGTGAGCATCAACGGATCGAGCTCATAGAGGCCCCATACATGGCGATTCTTGTTGGCGGCCTCGTCATGACCTTCCGGGGTAGCATTCTCAGTGGTGGCAATGATGACCGGTGCTACAGCATTGTCATCCCTGAGGTGTCCTGGACATCTCTGATGTCAATGTCGACATTGATGTCGATGTCCTCCACCGTGCACAAGGCCACCCGACCAAGCTTCACTCGAGCCTAGTGTATAGCTGCAAGTGCATGAGGGCTTGTCATGGCGACCTAGCGAAGAACATCGAGGGAGTGTGCCCATGTCTCCATGTACACTAGGCCAATGACCTGTCATGCTCATCAAGATGCCGGAATTTGCCTCATGGCCGATAGCTTATTTATCATGTTTTTTTCCTGCACTGCTACTGCTATCCTCATGAGGATCACATCGACTTAATTAGAGGATCATCTCAGACTCCATGTCAGTTGAATGGTCAAAGTAACTGGCACAGTCGTGAACCTCTAAAATCAATTGGACCTGCATTGGAGCTAAGTAGCTCTCCTAGACCGTCGTTTGACAATGAGCAATCTTCATTAGCCAAGTCCTAATAGGAAGGAGACCGGGATTTTTTTGTGTCAACAACACGCTTATGCCGCCGGCCATTGGTGTCATCATCATGTTCGCCTCGATGATGACGTAGTGTATCCTATCACACTAAGTCATTGGCAACGTCTTCAACCGCTACTAGCCCGGGTAGACTACATCGAGATTGGGTGCTTGGGAGGCTGTCGATGCCTGCTCTGCATCCAAGGTATCAAGGATATCATCCTTAGCCAAATGACGAGCCTTGGAACATCCACTCAAGTGCTCGTGCATGCGGAAGGGTTGGTGAAAGGTCCTAAATGGCTAGAGAATGCTGAATAGCCTAATTAAACTTCTACAAAACACTAGAGCAAACTGTTAGTCAATTCCAAAATGAAGCTTTTTGCTCTAGCTCTACTTTCAAAAATGCAAGCTACCTATCCAAGAAATTTTAGTTGACTACATCATACAAAGCTATGTCACTACTTTACACTAGTGATCTAGCAAGATAAGCTATATATACTACCAAGAATTATCTATCACTACACAAGAGAAATAAATGCAAGTACAAGAAGAGATAGAGATGTTATACCCATGCCGGCAAGATATGTACTTCAATTAGAATATGAAGACCATACAATCCAAGGGAGACAAAATAACATGATGATTGTTCTCCCGAGATTCACTTGCTGGCCAGCAAGCTAGTCATTGTGATGTCGACCATTCACTTGGTAGTTCGGTGGCTAATAAGCGATCACAAACCCATCACACCACTTGGGCACCATAAGAACTCACCAACAAGTGAGGGTACTCAATGACCAGAGCAATGTATTAGTGTACTTTATGGATCTTCAATACGAAAAGGTCAAGTAAACTCACAAAACAACTAGAGCTAGACACGAACAATGTTTAACTTGTGCTGGAGCTCCACAACTTCTCCAAGCTGTCTAGGTGTCGGTAAACACCAATACTAACAAGAAAATTGCAGCTCAATCGATCACTAAGTGCCACTAAATACAATCTAACAAGCAAATGCACCTAGATCATTCTCAAACTTACTATGATGATGAATCAATTATAGAGATGAGTTTGAGGTGTTTACTTTAGATCACAAGCATGTATCACTGATGAAAATATGCAAGAGAGCGATCTAGAATCAACCAACATCTATTTATAAATCACCCTTGGCTTAGAGAGCCATTGGGCTCACACAATCATGCTGGACTCACTGACTGAATGCAGTCCGAGTAGTGTGTGGTCATTCTGATGTTGCCATGTGTCCACTGATTTGACTCTTGACTGTTGATCTCTAATGGCTATTATTGTTTGCGTGCACAATTATGATACAGAGGACGTGCTAGGTCAACCAAGCGGACGTTTAAGACCCAAAATCTAGTCTCTATGCAGAGAGGTCCTAGAGAGATCCAAATTGATTGGACTGTATCCAGTCTAGGAGACTGGACCCTTAGATAGTGTGGTCCACTCCATTTCCATTCTCTACAGCACCACTAAAAGTTCTTGTTTGGTTTTGGTTAATTATGAAACTCAATGGACGAATCCTTTATCCAAAGTGTCTTTGATTAAGATAGGATGGTCCAATCCAAGTGAAAGAGCTAAATGATGGTTATGGTGGAAGTGATGGCCAAAAGTGTTGATCAAGTGCTCCAACTTGGAAAAGAAAAAGAGAAAGAAAATCATGTTAATCAAGGAAAGGGTACCAAATAGGTTTTTTTTGTTTTGGCACTCAATACACCATAGATGGTGTGAGTGTGTTTAGGATTGATAGCCATATTATTCATGATGAGGAGTGGCCCGATCTTCCGAGAGGTAACCGGTAAGTTCGATCTGTGGAGAACTCGACGTTGGCGATCCGGCTTCAAATCAGACACAATTCGAACCCTGCAACCGTTACACCACAGCTCTGTTGGTTATCAACCAAGCACAACTTGATTGACCTCGCCAATAAGGTTTTTCCTACAAGCGAATCGAAGAACACAAGCAAGAAGGTATAAACACGCAATCTGAAATTGCAATATGATTGAAGCAAATATCAGTAGAGGGTTCAAGAACTCGGTTCCAAAGGACTAATCGACACAGTGGAGGAGATCACGAACGAGGGGCCATGGATCACTGTAAAACGACTAATTGACACAGTTACAATGAACGATTTTGTTTCTCGATGGAAAACTAAACTCTAAAACAAAACCCAATCTGTTTGTGGCGGCTCTAGGGGGATATAAGGAGGAGGGAGGACGACCACAAGGGTCCTGGGGTCGTCCTACAACCCTAGGATGAGTCCCTAATGGACCCAAGTTGATACATGGGCCATGGGCCCTTGGGTGACGCAACACCGGAATAGATTCTGGACACTGACTTGTTTCGACGTTTCCCGATGCCTCAGAAGGCATTTAGACCTAAACCAATGCCATTGGTTTCCTTATGAAATTATCTTTCCATCCGTGGGTGAATCATCGAAAACAGAGTCTGGATGCGTCCTGGGCGCCCGTTTTACTCCTTGCTGGTCCTGGACTTCGAAACAGACTCGAAGTCGACGTGGCAACTAAGTTGGAGATGAGTTGCAACTTGGGAAAGGCGATGGCGTAGGTGTGTCCAGCATAGCGATGTCCTCATCATCCTCCCCTTCTTGAATTGGAGTCGTCCTCGACTCCAACGTGGCGGTGTCCTCATCAATTCAGAGGGGATAATCTTGGTTAAAATGGTTATCAACTCCACTAGGACAATTCATACATGCATATGCATGAGAATCTAGTGTGTTATCCTAACACTCCTAGAAATGCTTTGAAAATATGCTAGAACACATGCACAAAGGTTTGCACATTGTTTTTGTCACATGGGAGAAAGGGTGGAGAACTTTGATAAGGTTTAGGGTTCACTGAGTCTGACTAGACGCGAGCCCTCTAGGACCAGATGTGTTTGGTGGCTAACCCTAGGCTCAGAGTGGCTACGTGAAGTGGACTAAATGTTGTTAGGGTCTAGTCAGCTAAGACCATACGTGTCTTATCATCAAATGACCTCTCTGGACATCGATCCGATTCTATGTACAGAGTTCCACCGGACGCTAATGGGATAATGTTCCTATACCCGGTCCAAGTGGTGTTATGCTAGTGTTGAAGCTAGTAAAGCATCAGATACTAGGTGTGTCTTGTCACCTTTAATCAGACATGTCTAGTCGATCTCGGAGCTCTCTAGATGTTCTCTAGAAACAATCGAATGCCATGGCCGAGCGCATACAATGCAACATTAAGTGCGTTGAGAGCAAGTTAGCCATTAGAGATCGATGGCCCTAGTTCATAATGCAAGACACATGGATAGTTTGAGTGCACCAGACACTACTCAATCGGACACAACACCTCCAGTCAATGCATTCGGTCGCCTCAAATTAAAGACAAACTAGTGGAAGGGGCAATGACTCTATTATTTGAGGGGGTTCTATATATTTTTGGCCAGCTTTACAAGTTCTCTCTTGGATTTTTTATACACTTGATATACCTTTGAGCTAAGCATATTTTTCCCACACGTCTCTTGCTTTTAGTGAAAATCAAAGTGAGATTGAGTTATTCCAAGTGCTTGTGCTTATGTAGTTGCATCTAGTGGTAGTTGGGGATCATTTTGGTGCAGATTTTGTTTTAGTCTTGGTGTTTGTCAACACTTAGATGGCTTGGAGCATGTGGAGACTCGACATTTGTTGGTGATTGTTCATGGCTAGCTCTGATGATTGTGAGAGGACTTGTACCCTCCTCAGTGAAGAGCTAAAGGGTAACTCTAGTGAATTGCTTGTCTCATTGATTTACCCTCACTTGTGGATCGGTTCTTGTGGCGCCCAAGTTGTGGCCTAGGCTTGTGATCGCCTTTTAGCCACCGAACCACTAAGTGTATGGTCGACACAATAGAGACGTAGCTTGCTGGCAAGCAAGTGAACCTCAGGAGAAAATCAAAGTGTCATCTTGTCTCCCTTGCATTACCTGGATTTCATATTGTTATTGATTCATACATCTCTTTCCTGACATTGGTATCACCTTTCAATCACTTCTTGTATTTACTTTCATATAGACTTGTGTACTGATAGTTCTTTTGATAGTTCACTAGAACATAGTAGTCACTTATCTTGTGTGCCATAGTGATCAAAGACCATTAGCATTGCTTGGATAAGTGGCTTGCAACCTTACATAGAGCTAGAGAAAACGGCTTTGCTTTGTTATCTACTAACATCTTGCTCTAGTTTTTCGAAGTGATTTTTATAAGGCTACCTCCTCTAGCCATTTAGGATCTTTCAACAATGTCATTGCGATCAGGTACC
Organism: Microstegium vimineum; assembly: GCA_022036555.1. NCBI lineage: Eukaryota > Viridiplantae > Streptophyta > Magnoliopsida > Poales > Poaceae > Microstegium > Microstegium vimineum. Next base: position 33,730,896 of record CM039128.1, read on the forward strand.
ACATAGTCGCGTCCGGCTAGACTCTGTCACAGGAGTCTGGTCGACTCCAAAGAGGGTCAAGAGATGCACATTGCTGATTGGAACAGTCCGAACAATATTGGCCATAAGCATCCGATTAGTACTGATTGAACTCAAAGAGTGTTTGTTCCACACTCTGCAATCAGATCATGTTTAGGGTTAGTGTAACACCCTAAATTCTTGCATTTTTCCAAATAGATTAAAAGTAAATTTGAAATGCATTTTTGGTGTGCATTAAAAACCTAGGAAAAATAATTACAATTTCATGAAATAAAAATTTGACCCAAGTAGGAACATGATTGTGGCATTCATGCTGATGCATATTACTTTGTGTTGGTTGCATTTTACAAAATTCAAATTTGAATTCAAAAGAGTTTTTGGAAATCGATTTTGAAAATCCAGAAAATAAAAGAAAATCATTTCATCCCTCCCTAACCCTATCTGGCCCGAGGCCTGTTTCCCTCCCTCGGCCCAATCTCCCCCTCTCTCTCTGCTGGGCCAGCTGTCCAGCAGGACGGCCCAGTTCCCCCCCCCCCCCCGCACCACAGCCCTCCCTCTCTCACTGACAGACCCGCCCCACCGGTCAGCTCTCCCTCCCCCGCTGACAAACATGTCCCACCTGTCAGCGGCTCCCCTCCCCCTTTCCTTCTTCTCTCCCGCTCCCTTCCTTCTCTGTGTGCCGGCGAAACCGACACCGAGCCCGAGTCGGAGCGGAGTGGACCTCCCCTTTCCTTCCCTGCAGTGCACCGACCCGAGCGCCGCACCCTTTCCTTTCTTCCTCCCCTTCTCTTTCCTTCCCCGCGCGACGGCGCTTTCCGTTCAAAAACGCCGCCGCCTTCCTTCCCGGTCGTGATCGGACTCCGCGTCGATTCCCCCCTTCCTTCTCTGTGGAGCGCCCCAGGGCTATTTAAGCTGCACCCGACGCCATACCGCCCTCACCCGACCCCCTGGAAGCGTCCTAGCGCCATCAGAGCCGCCGTCGTTCCGCCGTGAGCACGCTTCTCTGCTCCGCCCGTTTCCTTTCCAAGCTTCGCACCGTGGTGAGTGGAGTCCCCCGACACCGCCAATCCCCTCCTCTCTCTCTGTCTCGCCCGATTGGGATCTGTCCGCCATCGCCGTCGTTGCAGAGCCGCTGCGCCGCGTGGTCACCGCGTTCCCGCGCATAATCAAGCCAACCGAGTGCCCCACCGTCTTCGCCGTTCTCCCCTCTCTCTCCCTGTCCTGCTCGCGTTGAGCTTCGTTCACCGAGGCCTAGGATTGCTCTACGCCGCCGCTCACCGGCCATGGCGCCGCCGCGATTCTGCTCTGCCCGGCCGAGCGCCACCGTGCCCTCTCCCTTCCCTAATCTCAGCCGCTCGTTTCTAATCAGACGGTCCTCAGCGTTTCATACCGGTTCGGCCGATAGTTTTACAAAAGAAACCCCGCGGGTTTTAAAGTCTGAACCCGCCGTCCCTTGGCATAAACTAAGATCCCATCTTCTCTTTTGAAAAGCGTACTTCCTTTTCAGTTTGATTTAATTCAAAAAGAAAAAGAAAACCTTATTTACAGTTTTGCCACTCTATTTTAAATGCTTATAGATTGCTCATTTTAAATCCAAATCGCTCCGTTCAAGTTGCGTTAGATCCGTATTTTCATGCTCTATCCAGTAGTATAGATTTCATCTATGTTAATTACTTTTGAAAATCAAAGAAAATTAATTCCGTAATGCTTTAATCTTGCTCTTTTCAAAATCCCGTTTAATTCATATCTTCTTCGTTATAGCTCCGTTTTTCGTGATTCAAACGTCTTTGTGATCGTAGTGATACGTAGATTTGTTTTATAAACTTTTCCTTTTGTTTTATTATGTTTGGTGTACTGTTCTAATCTATAGCCTTTGTTGCTTGCATGTTATGCCTCTGCGTGATTGCATGCGATGTGATGATCGAGTACAGACGGTCAGCAGTACGTGGGTGTCCAGGAGTTTTGCTTTGAGCAGGAGCAGCAGCAGGAACCCTTTGAGCAAGGCAAGTGTTATATGGGATCTTCCTTGATGTCCTATTAATGAGGTTTTTCCAATAAAATCATATGCATGTGTCTAATATTGTCACCATAGGTTTTACCTAGATTTGATTACCTTGATCCTTGAAATCCTATGGTTTACTTTTGCATATGGGTAGTTATTGCTAGTGCTTCTCTTTAATAAGCATGATCCTTTAATCTTGATTAATGACTACATGAGATGATAAAGTAAAACTTGACTTTTTAGCAACATGGATTTAGGACCCTATCTGTCAGCAAAAGCTGGGACATACAGTACAACCATGAGGGCTATATGGCTCTGGCTTTAGTTCAGTATTAGGGTCACTCTCTCGCATGCGGCAGTTCACGAAAGTTGCCATTGCCGAGCGGTTGCAGAGCGGCTGGAGTGGGGACCGCTGCGTGTGTGTACCATCCCGGGGCTCCTATATACCCCTTGCCCGTGGATCCGTACTGTCTGTGGTATGTCAGCAAACCCCTTTGAAAGACTTTATAGTGTTACCTGCCCGCTCACCTCGGTAGTGTTAAGGGAGTCATGATCCTGGGGCATTTGGGCAAACACGACTCATGGGTAAAGTGTACAAACTCTGCAGAGTGTTAAAAACTATCATGATAGCCGTGCTCACGGACACGAGCGGCCCGGAAAACTCACAGAACTCTTTGGTTACTTGTTTTTTTTCAGTTATGATTCACTTTATCATGGAATTATGTTACTTGTTCAATTGTTTACTTGGTCATACAATTTAACTTGGGGACTTAAGCATAACTTTGATCTAACACTTGTAAAGTTTTGTTACAAATTAAAATGCTTATCGCAGTAAACCAGTGTCATACTTTTTGAGCCTCATGAACCCCATATATACTTGTTGAGTACGAAAGTACTTACGCTTGTTTTCTTTCTTTTCAATATTTGGCTAAAAATCCCGGATGGGTACCAGACTACCAGAGTTATGAGGAGTATCCAGAGGACTACTAGGTTTGGGGTCAACCAGTTGACGTCCCTGTGTTATGGAGCTTCGCGAGAGTTATCTTATTTCCGCTGTTATGTAATAGACACTATTTAAATACTTGTTCGCTATGTAATAAACACTTGTGATGATACAATTTTGATAATTTGTCGGCTTATGTGTGTGACTGATCTCTGGGCACACATAAAATTATTGCATCCCGTTTTGCATTTAAAACTGGGTGTGACAGATTGGTATCAGAGTTGTGTTGACTGTAGGACGCAAACCTAGATAGAATTGGTTCTTAGGAATGCTATTTTCATGCTTTTATACCTTGCTATTATTTGTTAAAACTATTACTTATCTCAAAATTATATTATCTTGATTCTAACTTAGTCCTCATCTTTGCTTTTCTATAGATGGCCCGCAACAAGCAGACTGCTCGCAAGTCCACTCGTCCCCCGCCGAAGTACGTGTCAATGGAGCCCCGCGAGGATGAAGAAGAACCCCAAGAAGAGAGCTCTGAGAACAGCCGTTCCAGGACTCCCTCTGATGAGAACAGCCACTCCAAGACTCCCTCAGGTGGTTCCAAAGCTGGTGAAGAACGCTTGGGATGGACCAAGCACTTCCACTTCAAGGAGGGAGACGATGAAGACTACTACCATGGCTTGCTGAAGAAGACGTTGGAGAACCACTACTCCGACTGGAAGACGGAGGTGAAGTACATGTGCTACGAGAACAAGCACTTCCAGGACCCCTCCTTCTGGAAGTGTACCCTCTATGTCTGCATCCGTAAGGACGCCACACGGTCGTGGCAAGTGGAGGCCGTCTACGAGCCTAAGATCAGTCGTGCCAACATGATGGAGTGTATGGAGGATGCAGCTCGCATGGCCCTCTTTGATCTTCATGCTCATCGTCGTAACCGCATGATGGAGGACAAGTACCGGCACCTTCCCTTTGAGACCTGTGAGGGATGGTCCTTGTTCGAGGCGAAGGATGGTTCTGACGATGTCACCAAGGTGATGATCGACTTTGCTCATGAGCTGATGCAGCAGGTCGAGGTGCTGACTGATGAGCTTGGTGGCCAGCGCAAGCTACTCAAGAGAGCCCGTGCAGAGAATGGCGAGCTCAGAGGAAGCCTGAAGATGCCCAAGTTCCATCAGAAGCTTCCCCCAGTTTTCCTTCCATAGGATGAGTACCACCTTGATGTAATAAAACGCTAGCAGCGAGAGTTGAGTCGAGTCTTGTCGTGTCGTGTGAACTTGGTTTATTTATATGGTTGTTATTATGATTATGAGTGATTTGACGTTTTGTAATGAGTGCTGGAACATTGTGGGCCTGTCCACAAGTTCCTTAGTTAAAGACATATAGGTTTGATATAAATAAAAGTGCTAGCGGGTGGGTTATCCTGTTTTCTATCTTGCTGTTTTCTGGAGCAGTCAGTAATCTTTCGGTTGTATCTCAAATATGGTTCGTCCAATGATCATGAAATGTATATGGCAACAACTAGACTTCAGTACCTTTCCAATGCATCTTGAATTACGTTCATACCTGTTCTGGTTTGGGAGATATGACAGTTACAAGTTGAGGTTTCTGCGCAGTCTAGAACTCAGAAACAGATTTGATAAATTACTGTTTTCACCTAAATTCGCATCATAATCTGAAAAAGTGAGAATTATGAAAGTTGTAGTCAATTTCATAAGCTTTCCAACCATATAAGTTTCACATTTGTTTGATTTCCATATCGTGAGATATGACTGTTTTACAGTACCTCTTGTAAGGTTCAGTTTTCAGAAAAGTTATGCTCCGTCATGTGTTTCAATGAACAATTAATCTAAAGGCCATACTATATGTTTTGGATGGCAGATGGCCGCATGAGGTGGTATAGGAAGAGGCCGTGGTAGGGGTGCACCACCAGTACCACCACCGCCACCACCACCAGTACCACCGACTATGGAGTAATTCATGCTAGTGCAAACCCAGCTGATGCAGACCATGATGCAACACCTCCAGAATCCACCTGTACCACCACCACCACCACCTCCACCACCACCTGTCCAGCCACGGGACAAGCATGGGGAATTTATGAAGGGTCGCCCTCCGGTGTTCACTCATGCTTCCGAACCACTAGAGGCGGACGACTGGTTAAGAGCTGTGGAGAAGCAGCTAAACATCGCTCAATGCAATGAGCGTGAGAAGGTGTTGTACGCATCTGGCCAACTGCAGGGTGCCGCTCAAGATTGGTGGGACTCATACATGTATGGACACCCCAACAACGCACCAGAGGTATCTTGGCAGGAATTCAACGAAAGCTTCAGGTCTTATCATATTCTTGAAGGCATAGTGGAGCTCAAGCAGGAAGAGTTCAGAGCTCTACGACAAGGATCTATGACAGTGGCGGAGTACAGAGACAAGTTCGCACAGTTGTCTCGGTATGCTCCTCATGAGGTTGCCAATGACGCTGACAAGCAGCGCCACTTTCTGAAGGGTCTCTACGATGGTTTGCAGTTGCAACTCATGTCCAATCTCTACCCCAATTTTCAATCCCTCGTGAATCGCGCTATTGTTATTGATAACAAGCGCAAGGAGATGGAAGCCAAGAAGAGGAGGCTTCAGGGACCAGCTTTAGGAAGCAACACCTGCCAGCGTCCCAACCCCTCACAGAACTTCCAGCAAAGGTACCAGGGTCCGAGCAATCAATGGAACCGTGGTCAGAATCAGCAGCATGGTCAGTTTCCACAGCGTAATCAGTTCCCACAGCGTGCTCAGAATCAGCAGCAGATTGTGCCACAGGCGCCACGTCAGGGGAACACCAACGCTACCCCAATGAAGAACAGTGCTCTCAACACTCCCAACAGGTGTTTCCGTTACAACAAGGAGGGGCACATGTCATACAACTGTCCCGACAAGCAGAACCAGCAGACGCCTCAGAACCAGAGCAACCAGCAGAGGGCAAGGCACCAGCCACCACCCAACACTGGAAGGGTGAACCACGTGTCGGCAGATACGGCACAGGAGACGCCTGAGGTTATGATGGGTACGTTCAGCATCAACTCTATCCCCGCTACTGTACTTTTTGATTCTGGAGCTTCGCATTCTTTCATTTCTCAAGCTTTTGTTAGAATGCATGATCTTTTGTTGCGCACCATGAAAACCCCCATAACAGTAAGTTCACCGGGAGGATTTTTGACTGCAAATCACTATAGTCCTTCGGTTAGTGTGCTTCTAAGGGGGGTAGCCTTTGAGGTTGAACCTATCGAGCTGAAAATAGCTGGTATTGATCTGATACTGGGACTAGATTGGATGAAACGATACAAGGCAGTGATTCAGTGCCAAGAGAAGGTTGTTGTTCTGACATCACCTACAGGGGATAGAATCAGTGTGGAGGTTGTTTTGAAAGCTCCGCTGACAACTACTGTGAATCAACTGGATGATGATGGTCGTGTATATGAATCAGTTGTTGACGAGTTCCCGGATGTTTTCCCCGATGACTTGCCAGGTATGCCACCCGACCGCGACATTGAATTTCTTATTGAGCTTTTGCCTGGTACTGCACCTATCGCTAAGCGTCCATATAGGATGGGGGTTAATGAGTTAGAAGAACTTAAGAAACAGTTGCAGGAGTTACAAGAGAAGGGTTTCATACGTCCTAGTTCCTCACCTTGGGGAACTCCAGTGATCTTTGTTGACAAGAAAGATGGTACACAACGGATGTGTGTGGATTACCGTTCCCTCAATGAGGTAACTATCAAGAATAAGTACCCTCTACCAAGGATTGATGACTTGTTTGATCAGTTGAAAGGAGCTTGTGTGTTCTCCAAGATCGATCTTCGATCGGGATATCACCAGTTGAAGATCCGTGCCTCTGACATACCTAAGACTGCATTTACTACAAGATATGGGCTATATGAGTACACCGTGATGTCGTTTGGGTTAACCAATGCACCTGCCTACTTTATGTACTTGATGAATAAGGTGTTCATGGAGTTTCTGGACAAGTTTGTGGTAGTGTTCATTGATGACATTTTGGTCTACTCCAAGAATGAGGAAGAACATGCAGAACATCTCAGGTTGGTCTTGTAGAAGCTCAGAGAACATCAGTTGTATGCTAAAAGGAGCAAGTGTGAGTTTTGGTTGAAGGAAGTGTCTTTCCTAGGACATGTTATATCCAATGGTGGAATAGCAGTGGATCCGAGTAAGGTGGCAGATGTGTTGAATTGGAATCCACCTACCAGTGTGACTGAGATCCGTAGTTTCCTTGGATTGGCAGGTTACTACAGGAGGTTCATTGAAGGTTTCTCCAAGCTTGCTAAACCAATGACTGCTTTGTTAGAGAAGAATGCTAAGTTTGTATGGTCTGAGAAGTGTCAAGCTAACTTTGAAGAATTGAAGAAGCGGTTAACCACAGCGCCAGTGTTGATTTTGCCAGACCTGAACAAGAGTTTCTCCATATATTGTGATGCATCTCGCTTGGGTCTTGGTTGTGTGTTGATGCAAGAAGGCAGAGTGGTTGCTTATGCATCGAGGCAGTTAAGAAAGCACGAGTTGAATTATCCTACACATGACTTGGAGTTAGCAGTTGTGGTACATGTACTGAAGATCTGGAGACATTACTTGATTGGTCACAAGAGTGATATTTACACGGATCACAAGAGTCTGAAGTACATATTCACCCAGTCAGACCTGAACTTGAGGCAACGCCGTTGGTTGGAATTGATCAAGGACTATGACTTGGAAGTACATTATCACCTCGGAAAAGCGAATGTTGTGGCAGATGCTCTCAGTAGAAAAAGTTACGCCAATGAAGTACACCTGGATATACAGTCTAAAGAGTTGTGTGCTCAGTTAGCGCATCTCAACTTGGGTTTTGTTGTTAACTCTATGGAACTAGTTTTGGAACCTACCCTGGAACAGGAGATACGCAAGGGTCAGTTGGAGGATGAGAAACTGAAAGAGATTGCCGAGAATATCGTGATTGGTAAGGCACCAGGTTTCAGTCTGGATGTAACACCCTAAAAATTTACTTTATGGAAAATAGAAATAAAATGATTTAATTTTGAATTTTTGGTGTTCATGAAATCATAGGGAGATAAAAACTTTTTATGAAATTAAAATTTTCTTTTGGTAGAAACATGGTTGATCATTCATGCTCTGCATTTTGGAACTTTTGTTTGTTTGTCATGTTTCAAAATTCAAATAAAGTTTCATAGGTGGATTTGAAAATGTGTTTGGAAATATCAAAATAAAAAGAAAAAAAGGGCCAAAGCCTTCCCTCCCTCTGTTCTGGCCCAAGGGCCCCAAACCCTCCTTCCCCCCCCCCCCCCCCCGCAGGCCTGCTCCACCTCGGCATGTCCCTCCCTCTCCCTCGGCCTTTTCTCACGCGCAGGCCCACTCCACCAGTGTCGGCCCAGCCCTTCCCCCCCCTCTTCTCTTCCCGCGCAGGCCCAACAGCCGGCCCGCCACCGAGTGGACACGCACGCGCGCGCCACTCCCTCCTCCCTAGCCCACTGACAAGGTGCCCCCGCTCGCCAGCGTCCTTCCCTCTCTCTGTGTGCTGGTGAGTGTACCCCACCTGTCATCCGTCGTCTTCCTCGCGAATGGAAATCCCCTCGGCTTTCCTTCCCCAGTGCCGACGACGCGCACCTCCACCAGCCGTGAAATCCGAGCAGGATTCACCCCTCCCCTTCCTACGCCGACTCTGCCCCGTGAGTCGTCACGCCAAGCGCCACCTACACCGGCCCCCTTTCCTTTTCTCCCTCCTCTCCCTTTCCTTCTTCGCGCCGCCACCTTTCCCTTTTCTGCCGAGCACGACGCCGCCTCCCGAGTCCTCCTTTCCTTCTACGGCGCCGCCATCGGGGCTATTTAAGCCGAGCCGCGCCTCCTCCGCCCTCGTACCAAGCCCCTAGCAGCCGCAGCAGTGCACCAGAGCTGCCGCCGCGAGCACAGACCGCCGCCCAGCGCCGCCGCCATCGCCCCTCTGCTGCCAAGCCCCTCCACTGCGCCCAACCGCACCACGAGGCCCGAACCGTGGTAAGCAAAGCCCTCGAAGCTCTCTCTCCCTCTCTTCTCCCTCTGTTCGCCCGCGTAGTTCCTCTCTGCGTCCGCCGTCCTGCCCCGTGCCGCCCCGTCGCGTGCGCCGATGTCTCTGCGATGAAATCGGATCAACCGATGTCGCAATCGAACCCGCGTCGTCGCCACCGATCTCGCAGTGCCGTTCTCTTGCTCTCCCTCGCTCTCTGGACCTCTGTGCATGCGCACCAGTGCCGTCGCACCGCCGCCGCGTGTGGACCGCCCTCTGGACCAGCCCTCGGTTTCAACCGATGGCCAAAACGCGTTCGCCATCCCCTCCGCTACCTCCCCATGCTTCTCCCATGTCGAATAGTGGCATGTGGCCCCATTCCCGAGAACGCCGGCGAGCTCCCACCCTCTGGCCATGGCGCGCCGCCGTGGAAGCGCCGCCCCGGCGACCATCCCCGCCTGCGCCCTTCTGAACCGTCCGATCTCGCGCCAACGGTTTAGATTAGAAACCCCGAAGGGGTATGCCCTCTGGTCCACCGTGGACCCGTGGACCGCGTCCTAGCGCCCGGTCCACACTGTTCCCATGCGCCTGCCCTATCCCGTGCTGCCACGTGGCACCCGTCAGCCCCCACCGTGGATTCCTTGGCGTGTTCTCGGTTTACGCTTTCCCTTTTTCCAAAACGCAAACGGTGTCTGTTTCGGTTAAAATACGTTTTCTTCTTTCTGAAAACGAAAAGCTTCCCTGTTATTTCAAAAATACGTTTTCCCTCTATTTACAGAATTGCCCCTCCTCTTCAAATGCTTGTAATTTTCCCGTTTCAACTCCGTTCTGACCCAAACGAGTTGCGTTAGATCCGTAATTTCATAATCTATCTCATGGTACAGTTTTTATATATGTTAATTACTTTTGAAAATCAAAGAAAATTGATTTGTTAATGCTTTAACCGGCCCTTTTTCAAAATCCTGTTTAATCTATATCTCCTCCGTTTTAAATCCGTTTCGTTCCGTTCAAGTTGCGTTGGCTTTGTATCGACGTAACCTTTTCGTTAGTGATCGTTAATACCATGTTAATAGCTCTGTATTTTCATGATGTAAAACCCTAACTTGATTAACCACTTTGCAACATATTTTACGATGCTTTCAACTTTCGTTTTCGAAATCCAAGTACAATTTGACCTAGTCTACCTAAAGTATTTCTTTGAAATACTTTACCCACTCTTTTATATAGTAATAAAATTGATAAAGATTTTGGTTCTCTTTTATAAAAGCAAATCTTCCGTTAGTTGTATCTCGATCTTCGTAGCTCCGTTTAGCGTGTTCTTCGCGACTGTGTGATCGTAGCAATGCATAGATTTCTCTTTAAATCCTTTTCATTGATTGGTGTACTGTTCTAATTTAGCCATGTTTGTATGCTATGTATGTTTGTCCAGCTGCTTGTGTGGTGATTTGTTAATTGTCGTCCAATCGGTGAGTTTTGCGTTGGTGATCAAGAAGAAGTCGTCTGAAGCTGAGAAGCAGTTGAACAAAGGATCTAAGTTTTTAAGGCAAGTATTACATGGGATTATCCTTGTTGTCCTATTCATGATAATCACTCATTAATCATATGCATGTGTTTCCTTGTTACCCTGTAAGGATTATCCTAGTTTTGTACCTTATACCTTGTTACCCTGGGATTTATGCATTTGGGTAGATCAAGCTAGTGCTCTTTGAGAACAACTATGATCATGTAAACTTGATTAATGAATATGTGAATCGATAATAAAAGATGACTTTTTTAGCAACGTGGACCATAGGTGGAACACCAGGAACTCACACCTGTGTTCTCACTCATAGGGATATTTCTGTAAGAGATTACCCCGAGAAAACAGTACTACCATAAGCTAATGGGCTCTGGCTTGACTCAGTATTAGGCTTTTGCTAGTTTGTGGCAACTTACCCGAGAGGGCGCAAGAAGTGCTCTGAGATGTTTGGAAGCGCTGCGGTGACTTCTGGGCTCTTGTTGAGGGAACTTGTAGCGGGTTGTTACTTCTAGTGGAACTTGTGAAACGTCTCGTAGTGAACCCTGTCGGACTATCTTGGAAGTGGGTTAAGAGGGTCGCATCCTCTGGCGAAGGGGCAATTCACGACTTATGGGTAAAGATGTACGCCTCTGCGTAGAGTTAAAAACTATCATGATAGCCGTGCTCACGGTTACGAGTGGCTTGGGCTCCTTGCTATGTGATGTTTTTATGTCATGGCTCATCAGTTGTTATCGGTGATTTATTATTGTTACTTGTTCATATAAGCATTAACTCCGGTTCACTTGATCATATGGTTATTGGGCTATTGATACCATTGATGCTATCCTATGCTAAAATTGTGACAACATAAAAGCTGATGCAGTTAACCCGTGTCTATCCTTCTTGAGCCTCATGAACCCCATGTATACTTGTTGAGTACGAAAGTACTTATGCTTGTTTACTTTCTTTTCAATATTTGGATAAAAATCCCGAATGGGTACTAGTTTGCAAGAATTGGAAGAGTTAGGCTTGTGATCAACCAGTCAGTTGGTCCCTGTGGAGTGGAGTCTTCACCTGAAGTTCGGAGTGTCTTACCGCTGTCTGCTCTCTCTTAAGGTTATTTCTTTGACCATATATGTTATATACTTAAGTATTGTCTTTTGATATTACCTTGTTCTGTGACTTTATTTGGGATTTGACTTCCTGGGCTCACATATAGGGTATATCTGGTTTTGTTCTTAAAACCGGGTGTGACACTGGATGACAATGGTACCCTTTGGTTTGGTAAGAGGTTATGTGTACCTAGAGTGAAGGAGATCCGTAAGACAATTCTGCGAGAGGCTCATGACTCAGCTTACTCTATACACCCGGGAAGTACTAAGATGTACCTGGATTTGAAGAAGTATTGGTGGTATGGTCTAAAACAAGATGTTGCAGAGTATGTGGCAGTGTGTGATACATGTCAGAGAGTTAAGGCAGAACACTAGCGACCGGCAGGATTGTTACAACCGATGAAAATTCCAGACTGGAAATGGGAAGAAGTTGGTATGGACTTCATAGTGGGTTTGCCTCGCACTCAAAGTGGTTATGACTCGATATGGGTAATTGTGGATCGGTTGACAAAAGTTGCTCACTTCTTTCCAGTCAGGACCACCTACACCGGAGCCAAGTTGGCAGAGTTGTATATGGAAAAGATAGTGTGTATGCATGGTGTTCCTAAAAAGATTGTGTCAGATAGGGGTACTCAGTTCACGTCACACTTCTGGCAGATGATTCACAGGTCCCTTGGCACCAAGTTGAACTTCAGTACAGCCTATCACCCGCAGACAGATGGTCATACAGAAAGAACCAACCAGATATTGGAGGATATGTTGAGAACTTGTGCATTACAGAATGGAACTAGTTGGGATAAGAGTTTGTCGTACGCTGAGTTCTCGTATAACAACAGTTACCAGAACAGTCTAAAGATGACACCGTTTGAGGCTTTGTATGGAAGAAAGTGCAGAACCCCTTTGTTCTGGAATCAGACGGGAGAAAGTCAAGTGTTTGGACCATATGTGTTGAAAAGTGCAGAGGAACAGGTACGGACTATCAGAGAAAACTTGAAAGTTGCACAGTCTCGACAAAAGAGTTATGCTGACACCCGCAGAAGAGATTTGGCTTTCAAAGTAGGTGACTATGTCTATCTAAAGGTGTCACCTATGAGAAGCGTAAAAAGGTTCAATATGAAGGGTAAGTTAGCACCCAGATATGTTGGTCCCTTCAAGATAGTGGAACGACGTGGTGAAGTGGCTTATCAGCTGGAGTTGCCGGAGAGTCTAGCAGGGGTACACGATGTCTTTCACGTGTCACAGTTGAAAAAGTGTTTGCGTGTGCCAGAAGAGCAGATACCATTGGAAGAGTTGGCAGTTAAGGAGGATCTCACCTATGAGGAATACCCGATCAAAATTTTGGAAACGGCAGAAAGAGTCACCCGGAGCCGAGTCATTCGTATGTGCAAAGTTCAGTGGAATCGGTATTCAGTGGATGAGGCAACTTGGAAAAGAGAAGAGGATCTGAAAAGGACATACCCGCAGTTGTTTGAGTGAGTACCAGCTGAATCTCGGGACGAAATTCCTTCAAGGGGGGTAGATTTGTAACACCCTAAACTTGCATTTTTCCAAATAGATTAAAAGTAAATTTGAAATGCATTTTTGGTGTGCATTAAAAACCTAGGAAAAATAATTACAATTTCATGAAATAAAAATTTGACCCAAGTAGGAACATGATTGTGGCATTCATGCTGATGCATATTACTTTGTGTTGGTTGCATTTTACAAAATTCAAATTTGAATGCAAAAGAGTTTTTGGAAATCGATTTTGAAAATCCTGAAAATAAAAGAAAAACATTTCATCCCTCCCTAACCCTATCTGGCCTGAGGCCTGTTTCCCTCCCTCGGCCCAATCTCCCCCTCTCTCTCTGTTGGGCCAGCTGTCCAGCAGGCCGGCCCAGTTCCCCCCCCCCCCCGCACCATAGCCCTCCCTCTCTCACTGACAGACCCGCCCCACCGGTCAGCTCTCCCTCCCCCGCTGACAAACATGTCCCACCTGTCAACGGCTCCCCTCCCCCTTTCCTTCTTCTCTCCCGCTCCCTTCCTTCTCTGTGTGCCGGCGAAACCGACACCGAGCCCGAGTCGGAGCGGAGTGGACCTCCCCTTTCCTTCCCTGCAGTGCACCGACCCGAGCGCCGCACCCTTTCCTTTCTTCCTCCCCCTCTCTTTCCTTCCCCGCGCGACGGCGCTTTCCGTTCAAAAACACCGTCGTCTTCCTTCCCGGTCGTGATCGGAATCCGCGTCGATTCCCCCCCCTTCCTTCTCTGTGGAGCGCCCCAGGGCTATTTAAGCTGCACCCGACGCCATACCGCCCTCACCCGACCCCCTGGAAGCGTCCTAGCGCCATCAGAGCCGCCGCGCCCGAGTTCCGCGCCGCCGCCGTCGTTCCGCCATGAGCACGCTTCTCTGCTCCGCCCGTTTCCTTTCCAAGCTTCGCACCGTGGTGAGTGGAGTCCCCTGACACCGCCAATCCCCTCCTCTCTCTCTGTCTCGCCCGATTCGGCTCTGTCTGCCGTCGCCGTCGTTGCAGAGCCGCTGCGCCGCGTGGTCACCGCGTTCCCGCGCATAATCGAGCCAACCGAGTGCCCCACCGTCTTCGCCGTTCTCCCCTCTCTCTCCCTGACCTGCTCGCGTTGAGCTTCGTTCACCAAGGCCTTGGATTGCTCTACGCCGCCGCTCACCGGCCATGGCGCCGCCGTGATTCTGCTCTGCTCGGCCGAGCGCCACCGTGCCCTCTCCCTTCCCTAATCTCGGTCGCTCGTTTCTAATCGGACGGTCCTCAGCGCTTCATACCGGTTCGGCCGGTAGTTTTACAAAAGAAACCCCGCGGGTTTTAAAGTCTGAACCCGCCGTCCCTTGGCGTAAACTGAGATCCCGTCTTCTCTTTTGAAAAGCGTACTTCCTTTTCAGTTTGATTTAATTCAAAAATAAAAAGAAAACCTTATTTACAGTTTTGCCACTCTATTTTAAATGCTTATAGATTGCTCATTTTAAATCCAAATCGCTCCGTTCAAGTTGCGTTAGATCCGTATTTTCATGCTCTATCCAGTAGTATAGATTTCATCTATGTTAATTACTTTTGAAAATCAAAGAAAATTAATTCCGTAATGCTTTAATCTTGCTCTTTTCAAAATCCCGTTTAATTCATATCTTCTTCGTTATAGCTCCGTTTTTCGTGATTCAAACGTCTTTGTGATCGTAGTGATACGTAGATTTGTTTTATAAACTTTTCCTTTTGTTTTATTATGTTTGGTGTACTGTTCTAATCTATAGCCTTTGTTGCTTGCATGTTATGCCTCTGCGTGATTGCATGCGATGTGATGATCGAGTACAGACGGTCAGCAGTACGTGGGTGTCCAGGAGTTTTGCTTTGAGCAGGAGCAGCAGCAGGAACCCTTTGAGCAAGGCAAGTGTTATATGGGATCTTCCTTGATGTCCTATTAATGAGGTTTTTCCAATAAAATCATATGCATGTGTCTAATATTGTCACCATAGGTTTTACCTAGATTTGATTACCTTGATCCTTGAAATCCTATGGTTTACTTTTGCATATGGGTAGTTATTGCTAGTGCTTCTCTTTAATAAGCATGATCCTTTAATCTTGATTAATGACTACATGAGATGATAAAGTAAAACTTGACTTTTTAGCAACATGGATTTAGGACCCTATCTGTCAGCAAAAGCTGGGACATACAGTACAACCATGAGGGCTATATGGCTCTGGCTTTAGTTCAGTATTAGGGTCACTCTCTCGCATGCGGCAGTTCACGAAAGTTGCCATTGCCGAGCGGTTGCAGAGCGGCTGGAGTGGGGACCGCTGCGTGTGTGTACCATCCCGGGGCTCCTATATACCCCTTGCCCGTGGATCCGTACTGTCTGTGGTATGTCAGCAAACCCCTTTGAAAGACTTTATAGTGTTACCTGCCCGCTCACCTCGGTAGTGTTAAGGGAGTCATGATCCCGGGGCATTTGGGCAAACACGACTCATGGGTAAAGTGTACAAACTCTGCAGAGTGTTAAAAACTATCATGATAGCCGTGCTCACGGACACGAGCGGCCCGGAAAACTCACAGAACTCTTTGGTTACTTGTTTTTTTTTCAGTTATGATTCACTTTATCATGGAATTATGTTACTTGTTCAATTGTTTACTTGGTCATACAATTTAACTTGGGGACTTAAG
The DNA here is from genome assembly GCA_022036555.1 of Microstegium vimineum. NCBI lineage: Eukaryota > Viridiplantae > Streptophyta > Magnoliopsida > Poales > Poaceae > Microstegium > Microstegium vimineum. The sequence goes on from CM039128.1 coordinate 33,746,666, forward strand.
CATAACTTTGATCTAACACTTGTAAAGTTTTGTTACAAATTAAAATGCTTATCGCAGTAAACCATTGTCATACTTTTTGAGCCTCATGAACCCCATATATACTTGTTGAGTACGAAAGTA
>CM039128.1:33746885-33778577 GCA_022036555.1 Microstegium vimineum
CCCTTATCCAAGTGACAGCCAAACCTACTGACTCCCATTTTTAGAGGGGTCTCATGCGTATCAAAGATGAGGTTTTGGCTAAAGGTTCTTTTCATATCAAAGATGGGACCAATACGAGATTCTAGGATGACACCTGGGTAGGCGACAAGCCTCTAAAAGTTATATATCTGTCCTTATATAATATAGTGTGTGATCCACATGCGACTATATCAAAAGTGATGGTCACCGGTCCTCTTAATGTCTCTTTTAGAAGGGCTCTGGTGGATAATAAACTTATAGAATGACTTAATCTGTTAGCGCGGATCTCCAATGTTTAGTTGGGGGAAGGTTCGGATTTCTTTAAATGGAGATTAACCAAATCTGGGTTATTTTCAGTACGCTCTATGTATCTCTATCTTATAGATATTCAACCACCTTTCCTCCATAAGAAGATCGGGAAGATAAAAGTTCCTCTAAAAATAAAAATCTTTCTGTGGTTCCTGGAGCGAGGTGTATCTATTGTAATAGGAATGAGATTATCCAACATCTGTTCCTAAACTACCCCTATACTAAAATGATTTGGAGGATTATATTTTACGCTACTAATCTAATCCAACCGAGATCTATCAGACATATGTTTGCTAATTGGGTTAATTATCAGGCTAAACAGATCAAAGATTTAATTTGGGTTAGAGTTGCTGCCATGTGCTGGGCTATCTGGCGATGTCGGAATGATGTTAATTTTAATAAAATGAAAATTAACTCTATTTCACAGGTTATTTTCAGGAGAGCATATTGGATACGCTCTTGGGCCCGGCTGTAGCTTGACGAGCAAGCCAAGGACACCCTCATGTCAGCCTGGGCACATTTTTACCGAAAACCGAACACCGAACCGAACCGAAACCAACCCGAAATGTCGGTTTTTTGGTTCGGTGTCGGTTTTCGTTTTTGTATTGTTCGGTGTTCGTCTTCGGTTTCGGTTTCTGGGTAAAATCTAACCGAACAACCGAAATGAGGCCTCTGTGTGCTATCGCAAGCAAGAAACTCAGCCCACGAGCAGCAGCCATCCAGCCCAGTTGACCCACCACAGCACCACTCCATCCAGCCCAACCGACTCCCCTCTCCCTCTCCCAGTCTCTGCCCGAGTCTTCTCTTAATCCTAACTCCCTAACCCAGCGTCCCAGGCTCCCAGTCCCAGCCGGCGGAGTGAAGGCGGCGGCGGCGGTGCTGCTCACCCGGCAGTCCGGCACCCCGCAACTAGACGCGCGTCCGCGCGAGGCGCGAGGCAGCGGCGGGCGGCGCGAGCCAGCGGTGGGCGGCGATAGGAAGCAGGCACCGGCGCGAGGCACCGGCAGGTGGTGGGCGGCCCGAGGCAGCGGGCTTCTCAGTTATGAATCTTGTGCATTTTTCTGCCATCCGTTTACTTGGGTTAAACCGAAAAACCGAACTAAAAAACCGAAACTGAAATTGTCGGTTTCTGGATTTTTTACAAACCGATCGGTGCTCATTTGCTAGGAACTGAAGTTCTGTAAAACCGAAAAAAACCGAACCAAACTGTCGGTTTAAACCGAACGCCCAGGCTGACCCTCATGTGGATAAGCAAGAAGATAGAAGTGATTACTTTAGAGATTTCAAATCGAGGGTAGGAGCATGTTTATCATTTGCTCTAGATACATATGTTTTATGTTCAATCTCAAGCTTGCTCTTTTTCTTGCGTGTGTCGAATGACTTTATAATAATTGGTTGTGTACATTCCTGGATGTAGAGGCCGAATTTTTATCCATTATCTAAAAAAAAATATGGTCTCACTATAGGCCCATACACACCAAGTGCATAGAAAATGGCATCGATAGATGAGAGATGAAATTGTAACAAGATGTAGACATGCACACAAAATAGGCGAATTATAATGGTATATCCCCTTCATAAATTGTAATTACCTTAATAAAAAACTCATATAAATAGTAGTCAATTTCACTCTTTCATATATTAGGTACAGATTAGAAAAACATAATACGAAAATAGAATATATATTTGGAAAAAAATGAAAGAAAAAACCTTTTGATCAGAGGCGAGATAAAGATGAGTATGTAGCCTGCAGCCTAATGGCCCGACCCAAAGCATGAATTTTTGGCCTGGCCCGGCCATATCTATGCTCTTGCCAGCCTGGCCCATAACATCCCACCGTGCCTAGACCGTTACCTCTGCCCGCGGCCAGCACAGCACAGTCCGCGAACTAGTGGAAGGCCCGGTGCTTGCCAAGGCCGGCTAAAGGCCCATCCCATTGCCCACTCCCTTCCACACAAACCTTATTCCACTTCTCTTCTCAGTTTCCCCTCACCCGTGCTGAATGCACCTCTCCCAGCCTCCTCCCACCGACCGCCTCCTTCACGCCCTCGCACGTCCGGTTGCCGCCCCCGTGTGTCTTCCCCGACCCATCGCCGACCTGTCCTTCATCTTCACCAAGCTACTTTGTGTTCTCCTCTCTTCCACCAGCTATTTCGCCGTGTCCTTCCTGGGGCGAGCTCACCATCCCGTCTGTGCGTGTTGCCCGGTCCCCAGCTGTCGTCGTCCCAGCAGATTCGCCTTCTACGCCTCAAAAGTTGGATCCGGCCTTCTATGTCCTCCGTTTGCCGCAGCGTGCTTTTTGGGCCGAGCTGGCTGGGAAAGTGGTCGGCCAGTCACGAAGGCCCAACGCAGCACGGCTCAGGGGCACATCAGGCGTGTCATGCCCAATCAGACTGGGCCTGACATGAGCCCATGCCGGAACAGGCCGGGAGGCCCATTTGCTCATCTTTACTTAGAGCCCAGGCCAGCCCATCTGCCGCAACTTCCCTTCCCTTCCCTTCCCTCGCCTCACTCTTTTGGTTGATGTTGGCAGTCGTTGCGACGCCGAGGGCAGACTTTTTCCCTTGCACTCAAATCCAAATAAGAACTGTTTCAAAAACAAAAAAAAAGTCCAAGCAGTTGCCATCAAAAGAATACGAGGAAGGGTCAGCCGAGATTCAGTAACTTTCCTCAGGCAAGTCACGCTGTGATTTTCTTATGCACATCCACCGTCCAACAGAGATCCAAGGTCTCACGCGGTCGCCACCAAAATATATGCTTTTTAATCAAGGCTCACTCACGAGAGTACGTGCTAAGCGTCCATGATGAGCGGACCTTCCCTCGCCGCCGCGCCATCCTCCCGTGCAACCATGCTGCCCTCGCTGATGCTTGAGCTGTCCAAGGGCCTCCTCCACCACGGCGGCGACATTAGCGCCGCCCTCCACATGGCTGTTGTGCTCTTCATCGCTATTTGTGGACCCCGGCTTCGCCTACACCGACGCCTATGCCCTCCACATGGTTGTATGCATCACCAGAGTTGGGAACGGAGCAGAGGTCACCTCTGTCTCACACGTTCTTTTATTTAGCAATATTTGATATGCATCCCTTTTTTGCGAATATGATATGTGTCCCTTACATAGCACGGTACACAAATAAGGCCTCAGCCCGCTGATCAGCTAGTAGACCCACAAGTCATAAGTAATAAAACGTAAATGTTAACGACTAGGCTTCTCAAGTATTGAAGACGTCTTCTCCTGTTGCCAGCCTTATGCTTGTCGTGTGGCACCTCCTCCCACCAAAGGACCTGCTTGCCCTTGCCCCAAGCACAGGCGCTTCAGAAAAATGTTCCCGCAGAACAAGGTAAACTTCCTAGGTGGTGGATGTTTCAAAACTGCATGTCCGTTCTCTTCTTATCTGCTTGAATCTTCATTCTGTTTTGGGTCTGTTCCAATCGTTGCTTGAGTAGTTGTAGATGCAGTTCTCTGTCAGCAATGATATCAGTGACTGATGAAGAAACCCCCTGGGCGCCCCAACGACTCCGGTCTATTGCATCCCGCCGCCACTGGTCTCGCCCCGCGGAGACAAGGACCAGGCTGCTCCTGTGGATGAACGTGCAGGTGCAGCCGGACAGCAGTGCCGTGTACCCCATCTTCGCGATCCAGGTGGAGGCTCTAAAATAGATAATACTATATTACTCTAACAAACTCTGTAAAATGAAGGAATGAGATGAAATGAAAAGTCATTTACAGAGTCTGTTGGAGACATCTTTTCTTTTCATAATAGCCAAATTTACATTTAGAAAACGATTTGGTCAACACGCTAATGTTTCAGATGAAGAAAAAGTAGCTAGAAACTATTCAGTTTTAAAAAGTATCAGCCAGTCCAAGCTAGAGTTCATCGTTTCAAAGATATTAAGGGTGCCCACTAGGTAAGGATGAAAACGGATCGGATACGAACAGATATCGCTGATATTGTATTTGTTTTCATATTTCTATTCGGATTCGGATTCGAATAATATTAGAAATATCGAATAGGATGCGATTAGATATCGACATCATAAATATACCAATTTTAGTATTCAGATACGGTTACGGTATCGGATGTTAATCTTCGAACTCGGATACGAACAGGTCTAAACTCCTCTAAACGAATTCGGTCGGACTGATGGTCGAATAAATATCCGTACCGTTTTCATCCTTACCACTAGGTGCCCACTAAAGCTTTGCACCATTGATATAGCTCGTCGTTTCAAAGATAGGTTCTGCACCACTGCTATCATCATCTGACACACAAACATGTATAGCATGTAGCAGAAACAAGACAACTGTAGCCCTAAACCTAACATGACTCGGGTTTTAGGGAGCAGAACAAGTAGAATAGCATTATCACAAGTAAACAACGATTGCAAACTTGTAATAATGTCTCATTTGCTCAATAAATCAGAACACATGATAAATATAGTTTCAAAATCGCTAAGAAGAAAAAAGGAAATGAGAACGAGCAGCTTGGGTGTTCAAAACAACTCCATGGTAGCACTAGTGTCCCATCAGTCTCATGTCTGCATCTATGGATCGAATGCTTACAGCAATGGTTTATCTGTTGCCTGCGAGAATCAAGCCTCAGCAGCAGCCTCAGCATTCCGCTTCCTTGCCTCCTCAATGATGCTAAGCTTGATACCCTTACCCTTGGGAAGAGACACCCACGGCTTCTTGTCCTTGCCAATGGTGAACACGTTGCCCATGCGGGTGGCAAACTGGTGGCCAAGGGAATCCTCAACGTGGATGGTCTCGAAGCTGCCCTTATGCTTCTCCCTGCTCTTTATCACCCCGACACGCCCAGTGTTCCTTCCACCAGTCACCATCACGACGTTCCCAACGTCAAACTTGATGAAGTCCACAATTTTGTTGGTCTCCAGGTCGATCTTGATGGTGTCATTGGGCTTGATGAGGGGGTCTGGGTAGCGTATTGTGCGCCCATCATAGGTGTTCAGGAAAGGGATGCCCTTCTGCCCAAATTGCACAGACCGCACCTTGCACATCTTGAACTGCACAACAGTTCTCATCATTAGATAACATTAAGGAAATTTGAAACAGAGGGGAAAATAAGATTTCAGGAATCAAACTAAGAACATTGAGAAGCTACATTGGCACAAACATAAGCTTCAGGGAAGCTATTAATTTCTGATAAGAACCTTGCACACATGAAAACACATACAAATCGGACGTCTTACCACAATTACATGGTCAAAGAAACAAAATAATCACATCATTTCATAGGTACAGATAAACAGGTGACAGCACAAGACCATGAAAAGCGAAAAAAAAGAACACTTCTATTGGAACCTGTGCTGCATTACCTTAGCCTCATCATCCCTGATACTATGGAGACGGAAGCGTCCCTTTGTATCATAGAGAAGGCGGAAATTCTCCCCAGTCTTCGGAATGGACACAACATCTGCAGGATTCAGGTAAACAGTAATTTAATCTGTATCTTGCAATAGCCATGACAATAGACATATGCCCAAAATCACATCTGTCACGCAACCTACCCATGAATCCAGATGGGTATGTCTTATCAGTCCTGACCTTTCCATCAACCGCAACATGTCGCTGCATCAAGATTGAAATGACTTCACGGTAGGTCAGAGCATACTTCAACCTGTTCCTGAGGATGAGGATTAAAGGCAAGCACTCCCTGGCTTTATGGGGACCAGATGAAGGCTTGGGTGCCTACTCCACAGTAAAACACAAATGAGCTCAGATGAACCAGCATCTGGTAAGCAATTGAGCATCATATTATAAGTTCAAATCAAACATACGAATGCTCCACCAAGCTTGTCAAGCATCCAATGCTTCGGAGCATTGAGCCTCTTCAGATGTTTCTTCAAACCCCTCGCCTGTTAAGTGTTAACAAGAAAATTAATTAAATGTTACAAACCATAAGACGATGTTGAATTTAGCTAACACTGAGTATATGCATAAACAAAAAATATCAAAATATGCAGCTCACTAAACAAATACATAGTTTTAAACTCCTTGAACATCTTGGGACATAAAGGCCAAAGAAAAAGCAAATAGCATAACCACATCACTCCATGAGAAATGGTTTTGATAGAAAAAAAAATCCTAATGCTCCACAACAGAATTGGCTTCAAAAATACATTGGTCCAGTAACGGAGGTTGGAAGTCATTTAATTTACTGTGCACCATCTATCATAATCAAATTATATTTTGTAAAACAAAAGCTTACCATACCATTTGTTTCTCTACAGCTCCATCATGATTAAAAAGACAACAGAAATGCCAGTAACAGAGTCCGATCACACCTAGAGTCCCAGACTAAATCACTGCTCGGGCCATGATATAATTCAACCAAAATTAGAAAAAATAAGATCAAAATAAAAAAAAACCATGCCATCTCATCATAAGATCTATAGAGATGCACTAAAACACAGGAAGCAATATCCTCTACATATCAAGCTCGCAATGATACATCAAACTCTCTCTACCAGGCAAATATAAGCCAATGGCGTGACCTAATAAACACTAAATAAACGAAGAACTAAGAACTCAAACAAGTATGCAAGGTTACCCGGCGACTCGCTGAATCGAATCATTATACAGTATACGGTGAACCGAATGGGAAAACAACTGCCCGCAAAATCAGAGAAAAAATCGATGGAAACAACTAGAGAACATAGTGTAGAACGCAAAGGGTTCCGGGATCTTACCATCTTGCTCGGTGCCTAGGGCTCCTTCGCGCGCTCGCGCGAGCGGATGAAAGATGGCGGCGGCGGCGAACTCGCTGCGCGGGTGTGAGAAGGTGCTAAACCCTAGGAAATACGACGGCGGAGTCGGAATGAGACCTCTTTATTGCCCGAGCTGGTTCTACCGGCCGTGGGATGTGGTGTTAACGGCGCAGATCTCTCTGTGTAGCTTTTGGGCTCTGGGTGAAGCGGGCCAACACAATTAAGAGCCCCATGCATTCTGGATTTCTGGGCGTTGCGGATGGGTTTGCCACCAAATTGTATGGGCCAAGAAGGCCCGCGTGTAGCTTATGGTTTATTTTTTCTTATCTTTCCTTTTTTCTTTTTTTCTTCTAATCCTCAATTCCTACTCTCTCTCTCAGAAAAGAAAAAAAATAATCCTCAACGCCTCCTTATTGTTATTCATCAATAAGCAAAGAAAGAAATATTTTATTCCTTCTATATGCAGTAAACAGCATACCGTCCCTGAGTCCCTGACTCCCTGACACGTATATGAACAGATTTCCTCATATGGAGAAAGCTTTATTAATGAAGTCCTAGCCTCTACAATAAGCCAAGTCAAACATACATAGCTATTACAAAATGCAAAGAAAAAAAATAAAAATGCAAAAGGCACACTTAATCCCAAACTCAAGAAAGAGCTAAAAAACCATCTTCCAATCCTGGAGTCCAACTAAGAAAAATGCTACTTATTAATTTGATGCAATAGCACATGCACCAAAAAGATGAGAATGCCAAACTTCGTTGCCTTCATATAATATAAAAATAATGCATAAACATATCTAAAGCATCTCATATGTCTCAGAACTCTATCGATTTCTAGACCAATCAGACTATCAGTTAACAATAGTGTTTGGTTTAAGGAATGACCTCATTCTAGAACGTGGTGTATCATAAAAGCTCATCTCATGAATTTTGGTGGAATCCCCACATTCCTCATGCTTCGTGTGGATGAGGTAATGATGGATTAACCTATTCTATTTCACAATCCAAATGAAATAAAGAGAAGTGAGAAGTTGATCCTCAAACAAAGCACACCTGCCACAAAAATGATGTTGTATTAATCAGCAGAGGTGGGATGTCTGTAGCAAGCACTACTAGAGAACATGCTTTCCATTCAAAGTTTTATTCCCCGCTGTTTTTTGACCGGAGATTATAGATCTTATTAGTCCCGGTTGGATACACCAACCAGGATTAAAGTTTCTTACACAACGGCTACAAAGCAGCTTTTGGTAGACAGGGGCGGAGCTACGTTGAGCTCGGTGGGTGCAGCTGCACCCACAATTAAAAAAAACAGTGGAAGAGCTATTTTTCACCATATATGCACTTATAAATTAAAAACTCTTGCACCCATGGAGGCAAGTGCACTGCCCCTTGAATTTGCTCTAACTCCACCACTCTTTGTAGAGGGAGAGCTTTAATCCCAGTTCGTGAATTTAATCAGGACTAAAAGTCTGTTTATAGTCCCGATTGGTTCCTCCAACCGGGACTATCAACGCACCCAAGCGTCAATGCTGGAGCTAGGAGAGGAGAGAAAGGAGATCGGGAGGTCAAGACAAGCTGCGGCACACGGTGGAAGCTGGGGGTCTCTAGAAAGTTGCAAGGATGTTTTCGAACAATGGCTGGAATCTAGAATTTTGCAAAATAAAATTTAATTTAGGGAGGTCTATATGAAATATATTAGAATATGTTTACAGTTCTGAATGGATGAGTTGGACCATGGGTTGATTTCTAAAGACAGAGGTTTTTTTTGTAAAATGTGAAGAACAATGCTCCAAATTCTACTGTGCCAGATTGGGTGACACAAGTGCTCATATTTTTTAAAATTTATTTTAAGATTTAATGATGACATTCTTTTAATAGCAGTAAGGGCAGTCCCAATAGGACATTTATAATGGTTTCTATATCTATTAATTATCTAGACAGCTCAGTTTTTTGTTGATGTGGCAAAGGAATTAATGAAGAGAGAGAGCCTAAAATGAAGAAACGATTTCTTGAGGAGGAAACCGGGTCTACACTAGCACCAATGAACATAGAAACGAGGCAAATGTCATTGGGGAGACTCGACCAGTGTCTAGCAGCTTCTGCGCGGATCCTGTGCGCCGCCGCCACCGAGGAGATGGCGCGCGAGCGCGCGCTTCCCCTCTGCCTCCGTGTGTTTCCCCTCCCGCCTCTGCGCGCTCATCCTCCCGCTCCCGCGCGCGAGTTCCCGCCGGTACTCCCTGGCGCTACTCCCCGCCGCCGCCGCCTCGCCGCTACTCCCACGCGCTAGCTCCTTCTTCCGCCCCGCTCTCGCTCCTTCTCCCGCCGTCCCCAATCTTCTCCAATCATTGTTGTTACCGAGCTCCGAGAACCACGGTGGCCCTGACAAACCACTCCGCTGCTTGCCACTGCATTGAAACGGAATAGAACTAGCTTGGATGTGGCTCGACACATCAAAACTAAACTGAGACTGACATACTATTGCTAGAAAGTGGTCTTCAACTACAGTTTAGAAAGCACATGTTGGACTGCAGATATATGGACCATATATTAAGCAATGACCTGTTTGATACTAAAAAGTGTGTTTCATTGCTGGCGATCGTGAGATGCAGAAACAAGACTGCTGAAATAGTTGCCACATCCGATCTAGATGTTCCTGTAGTGTATTTAATCTACTCTTTTGTATGGACAGTGTTGTAGAAATCATGGGTTGAAAGGAGGAGTTTTTTGGTGCGACATCCTAGGCTATAGAAACTGTTATAGTTTGTACCATTGAGACTGCCCTAAAGTCTCTATTGACAACTAGATGCTTATGCTGATGAGTAGTTGGTCCACCCAGTCTTTCCTAGATGCTTATAGTGATAGAATGAGGCGTTCATATTGGCACATTATATGAAGTTGTTTCCACATCTATATGTATATTTATTTTTATATATCTTATTTTTTAAAAGTTTGTAGTCCATATTTCTCTAGTTAGGTCAGTTTCAATGAAATTTTATCGAGTTTCATGAGAATAGAGATAATTTCATCTGCATAAAACTCTTATTCAGTGTTTCTAAAATATTGATGTATTAGAAACTGAAACATGAAATCCCGTTGAGATTGACCTTATACATTACTTGTGTAACCCCACTCATTAAATAGTGGAGCCAATGAGGCAACGACTCAAAGAGCAATACAATGGATCGAGTGCCATCCTGTCCAATTAATTGAAAGAGAGCAACACGCTGAGTATTTATTTCAGCAGGCAGCAGCTGAAGATGGTAGTGGTCAGTGCCATTATTACACTTTTTGTGTCCAATTTATTTACACCTACAATATGTGTTTCTTGAATTCTTGACCAATTTTAATAAAAGTTTTATCAAAATCTTATTTACATTTAATGAGGAGCCATACAAGTGTTTTAGGTTGTGTTTAGATGATGGAAATGGGTGAAAAAAAATCATGTAGCACTTGTCGCGTCACACTGTAGCAATTTTGTTTTTATTTGATAATAATTGTCCAAACATTGATTAATTAGGCTTAAAATGTGCAATTGATTTTTTATTTCATCTATATTTAGTACTCTATATATGTGCTGGTATTTTGATGTGACGGAGAATAGGAATTCGATGTGATGGGGAATCTTGTAAAGTTTTGGAATTTTGGATGAATTCCTGGGGAATGAAATACAACCTAGGCCCTGTTTAGATCCCTTCAAAATTCCAAATTTTCTGTCACATCTCCGTCACATCAAATCTTTGAACACATGCATATAGTATTAAATATAGATAAAATATATAACTAATTACACAATTCATCTGTAATTTGCGAGACGAATCTTTTGAGTCTAATTACTCCATGATTATACAACTATACAAATATTATTTATTTTTTTTAACTTGTTTCATCATCAGAGATACTTTAATAACAATTTATTTATTTTATAATTTACAAAAATATTTTAAATAAAACGAATCGTCAAACATGGTGTCAAAAAATCAAAAACGTTATTTTCTATGAGACGGAGGCAGTAACCAGTAAAGAAAGTCGCTGGGAGCCCGGTCGTCCATTCCCAATCCCAGTAGTAGTATTGGCTATCGCAGATTTCCACGACGACAGCCTGGTCGCAACCATAGGGAAACCTCGACGAAGAGAAGACACAAGAGAATATGCCCTCGTGCTTCCTTGCTTCTAGTGACGATTTGGCTGTGACGTCGTCTCCGGATGCATCAATGACGACCTTTGCACGACGCCGGTCGGTCAGGACTCAGACTCATCAATCAGGATTCAGGATTCAGGCAACCATCCCCGGGCCCGGGCTCCATCTACATGATTCGTCCGGTCACACGTCTCCAGGCGCTTGCGCCGAAAGCATCACAGCGGCCTTCCACTTCCGCGACCCAAAAGGTCACTCCTGCTGCCTCCCCCTGGTGTTTCAGCGTTGAAGCCGAAGTCTGCTATCAGCCCTATCACCGGCAGGAGTCGACAGCGTGCATTGCTGCTGGTCTGCTACGAAACTGCAGAGTTCACGTGTTTTACTTCTACGCACTAATGCTAGTCCTTTCATCCCAAAAATATCTATCTTTCTCACTTCACGAGAAAAAACTTAAATTAATTTTATATAAAAATTTATTAATAGTTATGATATATAATTGATATCTTAGATCTTTCGATCTAGTTTTTTAATAAATTTATTTGGAGACACAAATATTATATATATTTTATATAAATCTAATCAAAGTTGTGACACGGAAATCTAAAACGATAGTTAATTTGAGATGCATCTCCGTTAAAAAACGTAAAACTATGTCATGATACTACCTGGAATATAACTTTTATGCCACACATGTCTCCTAAGTTATGCCACATAGCGTCATGGTTCAATTCTAGAATATAATTTAATTGTCACAGTACTTCATCCGTTTTAAATTATAAGGTTTTTAGCTTTTTAAAATATATTGTTTTTAATATGTATCTAGAATCATTTATACCTAGATATATAGAAAAAAAATATGTATCTAGAAAAGTTAAATGTGTTATAGTTTAAATAGAGAGAGTAATAATGTCGATTGATGTTATTTTTGATTGTTTTGTTGTGAGATAAAAACACCTTATCATAGCTGATAAGTCGGACTGATAAGCCAGTCGAACATAGAAGTACATTCAAAGTTCAAAGTTAAAAGCTGAAAGCTAGCCATGAAGTTTACATGCTAGTTACCTAAACTTTAGTCTTAGTCCATCCAAATAGCTAGAAGGATTAAAATATAGACTAAACTTTAGTTCAATTTTAACCAGATGTTAGTTTACTTGGCCAATGTGAGATAAATTTGACTAAACGATGACACAAAACACAAAAACATGTCTCTCACCTACCTCTTTCTATCTCCTCTCTCCCATGCACAAAGGGTGGGTATATTCTATCAAAATATGACTTAAAGTTTAGAAGGTATCCAAACACTACCTAACTAAACTTTAGTTCTAACAGATACAAATAGAACTAGATCTACATAACATTAGTCTGGCAACGAAACTCGATTGTATATCTGTTTAGACAGTTGTGCGAAACCTCTCGTTAAGTCCATCTCTATAACCTTTTCCTCTAACCCATGGGTTTCCCAATATAAATAATAAATTCTCACAATGGCAAATTTTAACAAGATTTGCTACAAAAAAATCTTTGGTAAGAACCAAATAGCCTCATAACATCAACACAATAATGTTGTAAAAAAATCAACACAATAACAATTAAAAGTACATGGTTATTTTCACAAATGACAACACTAGAAGCCACATGCATTAAACATTTGTGGTAGACATGCTACCACTATACTCCCTCTATACAAAAGTAAGTGTCGTTCTCGCTTCGTGAGAAATCAAGAGTTTTAAACTTTGACCAAATATATGAAGAAAATGTCAATACTAATATTGTAGAATTAGTATCATTAGATAGATCGTTGAATCTATTTTTGTAGAAAAATATTTGGAAATATAAATATTGCCACCAATCTAGTCAACCTTAAGAAAGTTTGATCGACATGAATACCATAATGTTACTTATTTTTTGATGGAGGGAGTATTGTTAGTATTCCTTGTGTCTATTGGATAATTCCGCAAGCACACAAAATATACCTCTATAGCACTTCACCCAGAAGTATTCCAAGATATCCCTATTTATTTTATCCTAAGGGAAAGCAATAGCTAGCTAGAAATGATAATAAAGGATCACCTCAACTTATTATTAATCAATACTAGGGGGATAATCAAAATATGATAGGAAGGTCATGATAAACAAGCCAAAATGAAGATAACTAGCAAGTATAGATAGGTGAGAGGACAATGAGTGAGTAAAGGATTCCTATTATTCATACTTTACCCCTATGAGCATAGCTTAGACACACATATGCATATAAAAGACTCATAACCTCACAACATGTGTGATAGGCGATAGATGAAACAATAGGGAGTGAAACTACCATGTTATGGTGGTCTTACCTTTTAAGAACTTGCCTTCTATATGTGGTGGAGTACAAATGCTAGGCAGGGCTGTCAACCTACTAGCTACCACAAATAATCCATGCGATAAGCAATAACTAAAGGCAAGATAGTGTATAAGCACTGCGCGTACACCCTCTCTCAATACTCTAATTGAGATCTCAGGCCAACTAGAGTACCCTATGACAGACGATAATCACATACAAGCATGGGAATAGGATCACAATCTAGTATATGACAACTATATACGCTAAGACAAGCAAGTGGAATACCATACACAAGTAAAGACTTAGTAACTAAAGTAAAGCAGAGATAATATATTAAATAAGCAAAGTCTTATTAAATAAGGAAAGATACAAGAGCTATGCCAGACTCTCTAGAAGATGACTCCGGAATCCCCAAGCAAACTCAACTCGACTCTAACTCCCACACTAGACTACACTACTAAGAGAATGAAACTACAATAATCTTTAGATGTAGCTTGAATGAATCATGAATGGAGAGGGGTATGGCCCTCTGAGAGTTCCTATGTGATTTTGGTAATTGAGTGACAACTTAGGTGAACTAATATGTGTTTAAGTGATATATACACAGGAGATTAGTTCACACGTGATTGTGTGATGAAGGAGCTTATTGCACATGAGACATGACATGGAGTCATGTGATCAAGGTGGAGAAGATCAAGATGAGGCTTGGCTTGATGGACCGGTTGCAAGTGTGAAGGGAAAGCGTGTGATGCTTGGTGCTGATGGACCAAGGCAACGGTGAAGAGCAAGTGAGGTCAAGGTCGATGAACCAATACGGCCATGTGATGATATGGAGTGGATCATATCATTTGTCAAGTGGTTGGTGCATGTGTTGCATCAACATTGGAGGAGATGGAATGGAATGCGCAAGGCAAAGGTATAACCATAGGACATTTCATTTCACCGGTCATAGGTGTGTAGAGAAGATTATAACCGGGTTTAGGATAGATAGCCGTATTATCAAGAGAAGCAAACTTGTTTGCATATCGGTTATCTAGTGCCACCGTGCAATCTAACTTTGCGATGAATTAGGATCGAGTGGCGCGGTAAGAGCAAGTGAAAATGCTTTGAAAATATTTGTTAAAATGCTAACACACTTGCACAAGGTGAAGAACACATTTGTGTTAGCACATGAGAAGCAGGAGAAAGAGGTAGCTCGGCTTGGCAAAGGAACGAGCTCCAGACGCTAGTCCAGACGCTGGGGCAGCGCTGGTCCGGACCATCTGTGATGCGTCCGGAAGCCAACCCTAGGCGTGCCTGGTCAGAAACAGGAGCACCGGACGCTATTGTTGGTCCGGACAGGGACTCTGGACGCAGCGTCCGGAGGTTGGAGCTCTCTGTTGTCGCTCGGAGGAGTGGACCGGACGCTGTTCGTCGTCCGGACGCAGGCTCTGGTTTTGCGTCCGGAGGTGCTGCTCGCTCTCGGGCGCTCTCGGGTGTTCTGGAAATATTTCCGGACACTCGTTGCAGTGCGTCCGGACTCGGTGAACAGTAGCGTCCGGAGACGCGTAGAGGCGCGAGGTGAGCGCGCCAACGGGCGAATTCAAACGGTTAGGAGGGTCCGGATGCGCGTGTGATGGTCCGAACTGAGAGTCTCTATGTGATTTTGGTAATTGAGTGACAACCTAGGTGAACTAATATGTGTTCAAGTGATATATACACAGGAGATTAGTTCACATGTGATTATGTGATGAAGGAGCTTATTGCACATGAGACATGACATGGAGTCATGTGATCAAGGTGGAGAAGATCAAGATGAGGCTTGGCTTGATGGACCGGTTGCAAGTGTGAAGGGCAAGCGGGTGATGCTTGGCGCCGATGGACCAAGGCAACAGTGAAGAGCAAGTGAGGTCAAGATCGATGAACCAACACGGTCATGTGATGATATGGAGTGGATCATATGATTTGACAAGTGGTTGGTGCATGTGTTGCATCAACATTTGAGAAGGAGATGAAATGGAATGCGCAAGGCAAAGGTATAACCATAGGGCATTTCATTTCACCGGTCATAGGTGTGTAGAGAAGATTATGACCGGGTTTAGAATAGATAGTTGTACTATCAAGAGGAGCAAACTTGTTTGCATATCGGTTATCTAGTGCCACCATGAGCGATCTAACTTTGCGATGCATTAGGATCGAGTGGTGTGGTGAGAAGCAAGTGAAAATGCTTTGGAAAACATTGAGAAAATGCTAACACACATGCACAAGGTGAAGAACACATTTGTGTTAGCACTTGAGAAGCAAGGAAGAAGTGGCAGCTCGGTTTGGCTCGAGTATGAGCTCCGGACGCAGGTCCGGACGCAAGGGTGCTGCTGGTCCGGACCATCGCGGATGTGTCCGGAAGCTAACCCTAGGCGTGCCTGTTTGGGAACAGAGGATCCGGACGCTAGGCGTCATCCGGACTGGGAACTCCGGACGCTACGTCCGAAGGTTTGCCCTCTCTGTAACGGTTCTGAGTGAAGAACCGAATGATGTTTGTCGTCCAGATGCAGGGATCCGGATGCGCGTCCGGTGTCTGGCGCTCTCTGGAGTGGAGGTCCGGACGCAGGTTGCTGGTCCGGTGCGGCACTGTTGCACGCATCCGGAGGCACGTGGCAACGCGAGGCGAGCGCGCCAACGGCTCGTTTCAAACGGGAAGAAGGACCGGACGCAGGCTACATGGTCCGGACCCGCACTGTTGAGTGCATCCGGACCCTCTGCAGAAAGCGTGAGAAGAGGAGGAAACGGCTAGTTTCATTGGTTTGGCTATTTATATCCCTTGGCCGGCCCTTGGGGCTGGTAGAGCACCTTGGGCATTTGTTGCCTCTAGTGTGCTTGGTTTGGGAGCCCTCTAACTCACACACACTTGATAGAGATCATCCGATTGTGTGAGAGAGTGATTACTAGTGCGTTGCTTTGAGAGATAGCTTCGTGTGGCACTAGGTGATCGAATTGCAAGCTCGTGGTGCTTGTTACTCTTGGAGGTTGCCACCTCCTAGACGGCTTGGTGGCTTGTGGCTCCGTCGAAGCACGCAAGAAGATTGTGCGGCGCTCCGGAGAAGAGCTTGTGAGGGGTGTTGTGCTCGCCCCGCGGGGATCGCGAAGAGCAACTCTAGTTGAGAGTGTCATTGAGTGTCCTCATCTTGTGTTGGTTGTGCGACACCCTTTTGTGGGTTAGGCTTGTGAATGCCTATTAGCGCGTGAACCTCCAAGTGAGTGAGCCGACACAACGAGGACGTAGCTTGGTGGCGACCAAATGAACCTTGGGAGAAAAATCACCGTGTCAACCTCGTGTACATCTTCTCGGTGGTTTGCCTTCTCCGATTCACTAGCTTATTTTCTTGTTCATATCTTGTGCTAGTGTTTCTGGTTGCTCTTGTATCTAGTTTGCTTGTGTAGCTTATCTAGTTGTCTTTTAGCTTGTGTAGCATAGAAGTAGCTCTTGAGTGACTAATTGGCTTGAGTAGCCTTGTTAGTCACATTGCTTAGTTTGTGTAGCTAAGTAAGTTGAGCTCTTGATTTAGGCTTGTGTAGGCTTGCTTTTGAGTGTTGCTAGTGAGCTTAGGTGCTTTGTGCTTTGCTTACTAGTATGTGTAGAAGCTCCCCGGTTTGATTAGAGTACTAATTGCTTAGGTTTGGGTGACCTTGCAACCTAGACTTGTTTAGGTGAGCCTCCTAGCTTGACACCTTAATTAGAATATTAGACATCTTTGCTATGTGCTAAAGTAATAGATAGAGGGGTGTAGTCTTGGCTAGACCGATAGTTTTAATTCCGCATTTGATTCGGTTAGCCGAAGCGTTTAAGTTTTAGAAAAGACTATTCACCCCCCCTCTAGTCTGCCATCTCAACCCTACATGGACCCCCTATGATCTTGCGTCCGGAGGTACGCAGGAAGGCCCAGTGAGTGGGCAAAACGGCTAGTTTCGGTGGTGTGGCTATTTATAGCCCTTGGCCGGCCTTTGGGGCTGGCTGAGCACCTTGGGCATTTGTTGCCTCTAGTGTGCTTGGTTTGGGAGCCCTCTAACTCACACAGACTTGATAGAGTTCATCCGATTGTGTGAGAGAGCGATTACTAGTGCGTTGCTTTGAGATATAGCTTCGTGTGACACTAGGTGATTGACTTGCAAGCTCGTGGTGCTTGTTACTCTTGGAGGTTGCCACCTCCTAGACGGCTTGGTGGTTTGAGGCTCTGTCGAAGCACGCAAGAAGCTTGTGCGTGGCTCCGGAGAAGGCTTTGTGAGGGGTGTTGTGCTCGCCCCGTGGGGATCACGAAGAGCAACTCAAGTTGAGCATGTAATTGAGCTACCCTCACTTGTGGGTAGATTCTTGAGGCGCCCGAGTTAGTGGGCTAGGCTTGTGAACGCCTATTAGCCGCCGAATCACCAAGTGAGTGGTTGACACAACGGGGACTATCTTGGTGGCGACCAAGTGAACCTCGGGAGAAAAATCACCGTGTGAACCTCGTGTACATCTTCTCGGTGGTTTGCCTTCTCCAAATCACTAGCTTGTATTTACTTATTCTTACTTGTGCTAGTGATTAGTTGTTGCTCTTGTAACTAGTTAGCTTGTGTAGCTTAACTAGTTGCCTTCTAGCTTGTGTAGCATAGAAGTAGCTCTTGAGTGGCTAATTGGCTTGTGTAGCCTTGTTAGTCACATTGCTTAGTTTGTGTAGCTAAGTAAGTTGAGCTCTCTAGTTGACTTGTGTAGTCTTGCTAGAGAGCATTGCTAGTGAGCTTAGGTGCTTTGTGCTTTGCTTACTAGTATGTGTAGGAGATCCCTTTGTGCTTAGAGTACTAGTTGCTTAGGTTTGTGTGACCTTGCAACCTAGACTTGTTTAGGTGAGCTTCCTAGCTTGGTACCTTAGTGAGCCCAATTAGTATAATTTGCTAAGTGCTAAAGTTATAGATTGTTTCAGTTAGCCGTTGCATTTAAGTTTTAGAAAAGACTATCACCCCCTCTAGTCTGCCATCTCGACCCTACACCCTCTATTTATAGTGGAGGTAGAGTAAGGGTTACTCCAACGCCATGTTAGCGATTTGTGTGCCTTTCATCCTCCTTCATTGGATCAAACCATCATAAGATGGATGGATGAGATAGTGCACATGTTTGTTGCATGGAGGCATGCAAACGTCGGTGGGCATAGTTGGCACCCTGGAAGGTGAAAGGGGGTTCGATTGATCCACCTATGACACCTAGGCCCTACTAGCTTATTCTAGAAGGTGTCCCCACATATCTTTCATTTGTGACCTCAAGAATCCATGTGACTTCATCTTGAGCCATTCAGAGAAAACACAGAGTTGATCTGAAGGTTAGAAATGACTTTGTGGTGCTTCTCTTGGATCATTCCACCTTGGCAGGGCTTAGTAGGTCCATAGGAGGGGGGGTCGACCAACCCCTTTATGTGGCCATCCAAGTCCTATTTTTGCCCAATTGTCATTTCTTGCATAAACACATATCAAGGCACAAGTGGAATTGGTTGTTGGTAAAATATGCTCATGACATGTTCTTCTTCCTTTCAATCTAAGGCTATTGATGGTGTTTTGAGTATGTAATTTGATATATTTTGTAATATAAGCAAGAACACCCAAGCTATTGATAGCTTTCGACCATATATGAGGGATGTGTAGCCCTCTGAGTTAGTTTTCCAAAATGTCCAAGATCATCGAAATCTAAGTTTGGAGCTAAGAGTTATGGTTGTTTGAGTAGACGAAGGTATGTGACCAAACACTATGACTGAACGCGTCCGATCAGTAGATCGCGTCCGGTCAACGAGTCCGATAAGTGTATTTTGAGTATTGAAACACACCAAACGCTCGGGGAGTCCGGTCAGTGATGATCGAACACGTCTGGTCACTGAAAAATGTCTCTGGGACCTCTCTAGAAATGACCGGACGCTGCGACACTCACGTCCGATGCTATGCACTATAGCATCCGGTGCTAACGCAATGAGTGCACATTGAGTACTAGCCATTAGGGAGCAATGGTCGACTTTAAACGGCTAGGACGCATGGTGTCCATCTAGTGACCTAACGCTGCTATAGTAGCGTCTGATCAGTGCGTAGATTTCAGGAAAAGGGTTAACAACTAGTTTAGACCTTGGGGCAATAAAAGGAGTGTGTGGCTGGACTTGGGCTGGTTGTTGAGCACCCTTGAGCCTTGGTGGCTTGTGTAGGTGTGCTTGGGATCCCTCTAACTCACATATGCTTGATAGTGATCATTCGATTGTGTGAGTGAGTGATTTCTAGTGCGTTGCATTACAAGTTTTCATCTAGTGGCACTAGGTGTTTGTGTTGCAAGCCGGTGGTGCTTGTTACTCTTGGAGATTGATACCTCCTAGATGGCTTGGTGATTGTGGCTCCATCAAAGCACGTAAGGAGATTGTGCGTGGCTCCAGAGAAGAGCATTTTGAGGGGTGTTGTGCTCGCTCCGTGGGAGATCGCGAAGAGCAACACTAGTTGAGCGTGTCATTAAGTGCCCTCATATTGTGTTGGTTAGGTGGCAACCCTTAATTGGGTTAGGCGAGTGAAGCCTGTAAAAAGTCGTAAACCTCTAAGTGAGTGAGTGAAAGGTCCTAGATGGCTAGGGGGGGTGAATAGCCTATTAGAAAAATCTACAAACCACTAGAGCAAAGGTTAGATAACACTTAAGTGAAGCTTTTTGATCTAGCGCTACTAGGGGTGCAAAGCCACCTATCCAAGCAATTCTAGTTAATTGAGTGTCTAACAATCAATAGCAAGAACCTAAGACACTCAATCACAAGCTAGCAAGAACACCTAAACCAGAGAGCGAGCTAAACAAGCTAGCTAAGCAAGATATGAAAGGAAGTAAATGCAAGGAGGAGGGTGATTGTTATACCGATGCTTTGTGTAGAGAATATACCAATGTGAGGAATCAATCACAACATGAACACCAAGAGTGGCCGAGAGATAATGGTTGACACAATGATTTTCTCCCGAGATTCACTTGGTTGCCACCAAGCTAGTCCCCATTGTGTCGACTACTCAAGTGGTGATTCGGTGGCTAATAGGCAATCACAAGCCTAGCCCACAACAAGGGCGCCACAAGAATCCACCCAAATGAGAGTAACTCAATGACACGGGCAATCCACTAGAGTTACCTTTGTGATCTCCCGCGGGGAAGGCACAAGAACCCCTCACAATCAACTTGTGGCCGACGAAGCACAATCACCAAGCTTCTCGAGACCACCTCGCTGCTCCAACCCGTCTAGGTGATGGCAATCACCAAGAGTAACAAGAAAAACCGCAGCGAGAAACAACTCCCAAGTGCCACTAGATGAACTCAATTCATGCAATGCACTAGAGTCACTCAAATCTCTCAAATGGATGATCAATCAAGTTGGAGATGAGTGGGAGTATGTATCACAAGCTCACAATGTGTATGTAATAGACAAGTGTGCAAGAGAGTAAGCTTGGGTCGGCCAAACATCTTATATAGCCCCTCAAAGGAAACTAGCCATTATGCCCTTTTTCTCAGCCTGACAACAACCGTCGGACAAGTCTGCGAGACCTCCGGACCAATGCACATGGTCCAGAGCTTTGGTCCGACGCTTCTTCGAGCTCCACGCGTCCTTTTCAAATTCAAACTAGCCGTTGGCGCACAGAACAGAACACCGTCGGACTAGCTGCCATAGTCCAGAGGCCTAGTCCGACGGTTTGGTCCAATGCACAATAGAGAGTACCACGGCTTTGAACTCTAGTATGGAACACAACCGTCGGACCATATCTGGTAGTCTGGAACCCTTTTCGATCTGACACAGAACGTTCCAAGTCTCCGGACTCAGGTCCGGAGCCTAGCACCGGACCAATACTCCTAGTCTGATGCCTCTTCTAGCATAGCTGTCTGCCGAGACCGAGCCACCGAACCAATGGAGATTGGTCCAATGCTCACTTGATTGCTTGGTCCGGAGCTTCCAGTGAAGCGGCCAGGGCTAGGGTTAGCCTCCGGACTACCACGAATGGTCTGGAGCTACCCTAGACAACTGGTCCGGAGCCTCTTAGACAGTGAGAATTTACTTCTCATTTCTTCCCTTGATCTCATGTGCCACCACCAAGTGTTCCACTACTTGTGCTCGTGTGTTGGCATATTTTATCAAGTTTTACAAGGGTTGCTCATTAGGTATAAATGCAATGCATATAATGATCCACCTAATGACACTTGACAATTGTAGCCACATACTATTTTCCCCTCTTAATAGTACGGTTACCTATCCTAAATGTGATCACACCCTCTATGGTGTCTTGATCACTAAACCAAAATGGCCCTAATATGTACCTTTGCCTTGAGCCCATTTTTGTTTTTCTCTTTCTTCTTTTCCTTGTCCATGGAGCACTTGATCAATGCACCTTGATCATCCACATTACTCCATCTCATGTTGGATCACCCTAGCTAGATCATACACTTAAGCACTAGGGTTAGTCCATAGGTGTCATCAATTAATCAAAACCAAACTTGGGCTTTCAGTGAGCTGACACGACGGGGACTGACTTGGTGGCGGAACAAAAATCACCGTGTCAACCTTGTCTCTATCTTCTCGGTGGTTTGCATTCTCCATTCACTAGCTTGTATTTACTTTCATATATTTTTTGCTTGTGTAGTCGCTTGTATTATTAGTTAAGCTTGTGTAGCTTGCTAATTACCTTCTTGCCTGTGTAGCATAGAAGTAACTCTCTTGTGTGACTAATTAACTTAAGTAGCTTTGTTAGTCACATTACTTAGTTTGTGTAGCTAAGTAATTTAAGCTCTCTAATTTGTTTTGTATAGCCTTGCTAGTGAGCTTAGGTTTTATGCGTTTGCTTACTACTTATGTAGGAGCTCCCCCGGTTTGCTTAAAGTACTAGTTGCTTAGGTTTATGTGATATTGGAAGCTAGTTTTATTTAGTAGAGCTCTAGCTAGCCCGACACCTTTGTTGCATACTTAGGATCTTTTGTAAGGTGCTCAAGTTATAGATAGAGGGGTGTAGTCTTGGCTAGACTGATAGTTTTAATTCTGCTTTGTTTCGGTTAGCCGGTGCGTTTAATTTTTAGAAAGGACTATTCGCCCTCCCTCTAGTCCTCTATGTCGACCCTTCACATGTGAACTAGTCTTCTGTGTATATCACTTCAAGCACATATTAGTTCACCTAAGTTATCACTCAATTATCAAAATCAAACAAGGACTTTCACATGTCCACTTAATCCATTAAAAAAATTATTCAAACAGGAAGGACCCATAACTTTTCATGGAACTATTAACCTGGCCTAATGCCTTGCTTTTACAATTCCTAAATATGTGAAGCGGTTTTGTTATACATTGGTTTGTTTTGCTATTAAATGGATACATGAATAGGTAACATAAAAGTCTTAGAATATCTCCAAAGTTCTAAAAACACTCGTTAAATTAGTGAGTATTCTAAGTGTCAGTTAGCGGTGGCCAGGACATATAAAAGGCTCAGTCAATGGCAACCAAGGGTAGACATACAAAGTTCAAGTGTGGTACGGAAAAGAAGAGTGCAGCTAAGAGGGTTTTACCTTTTGATGGCATCAGAATCATCTAGTCACCCATATATAGCAATGAGGTATGACGCTTGGAGATGCTCTTATATAGCTATCGATAATTGATGATAGCAAGAAATTAGAACCTTTGAAAGTGATCTTGTCATAAATTTGTTTGTTCTGCTATTAAAGGGATGCACAAGTAAGTAACATAGAAGCCTTATAATCTCACCAAAGTTCTGGAACAATCATTGAATTAACGAGTATTCTAAATGGCTAGCGGTGGGCCAGGGCATAGCCAAGTGTTGTTGTGGGCATGGGCAGCCAATGACAACTGAGGGTAGATGTTGTGAATGACGGCGGATATATGGCGAAGAACACAAGATCAAACCACAGGGAGACACAAGATTTAACGTGGAAAATCCCTCCAATGCGAAGGGGGAAAAACCACGTTAAATCTTGTGTCTCCCTGTGGTTTGATCTTGTGTTCTTCGCCGTATATCCGCCGTCATTCACAACAAGTGGTACCAGAGCTGTGGTTGCAGATTAGGTTTCCATGACGACGTCGATGAAGTTCGATCTACCTTTGTTGGATTACAAAACGAGGTTCTCGCTATGGCCAGTCAAGATGCGGGCAGTTCTGGCACAGATGAAGCGTTGGAAGGCTTCGGGAAGTAGTCCAAGGCTGATTGGACTCCTCAGGAAAAACGAAAAGATCGTAAGGCTCTATCCCTGATTCAACTTCACTTATCTAATGATATTTTGCAAGAGGTGTTGCAGCAAAAGAGTGCTGCAGAACTCTGGTTAAAACTAGAATCGATCTGTATGTCCAAGGATCTAACCAGTAAGATGCATATGAAGCTGAAGTTGTTCACTCTCAAGATGAAGGAGGGTGAGTCGGTGATGAGTCACATATCCGTGTTCAAGGAGATTGTTGCTGACCTTAAGTCGATGGAGGTGAAGTATGATGATGAGGACTTAGGTCTTTTACTATTATGTTCACTACCAAATTCGTATGCTAATTTCTGTGACACCATACTTTTGAGTCGTGATGAACTAACCCTTGCGGAAGTTTATGAGGCGCTCCAGTCCAGGGAGAAGATGAAATACATGGTGCAGTCGAACGGATCATCGCCCTCCAAAGGCGAAGCGTTGCATGTGAGAGGCAGATCCGAGCATAGATCCTCGAATGACGGCAACAATCGTGACAAGAGCCACGACGGAAGAGGTTGTTCAAAGTCCAAACCGTCTAAGAAGTTCTGTAAGTATTGCAAGAAGACTAATCATTTTATTGAGGATTGTCTGAAACTTAAGAATAAGGAGAAGAGAAAAGGCAATCATGATGGTAATGCTTCTGTTGTTTCTGGTGCTGAAAATTCTGATTCTGGAGATTGTCTGATAGTTTTTGCTGGTTGTGTTTCTGGTCATGATGAATGGATACTTGATTCTGCTTGTTCGTTTCATATCTGCACTAACAAAAATTGGTTTAGTTCCTATAAGCCTGTGCAGAAAGGAGATGTTGTGCGCATGGGAGATGATAACCCGTGTGACATTGTGGGGATCGGCTCTGTTCAGATCAAGGCACATGATGGCATGACACGCACGCTGAAGAACGTGAGGTACATACCAGGGATGTCTAGAAATCTCATCTCGCTCAGCACGCTCGATGCAGAAGGTTTCCACTACTCCGGTTCAGATGGCGTTCTGAAGGTATCAAAAGGTTCTTTTGTTTGCTTGAAAGGTGATCTTAATTCTTCAAAGTTATATGTCCTTAGAGGAAGTACTTTACATGGTTCTTTTTTCGCTGCTGCTGCTACTGTTACTAATGTTGAACCTAGTAAGACTAATCTTTGGCACATGCGTTTGGGACATATGAGTAAACTTGGTATGGCAGAATTGATGAAGAGAAACTTGCTGGATGGCTGCACTTCGGGTAACATGAAGTTTTGTGAGCACTGTATTTTTGGGAAGCATAAAAGGGTAAAATTCAACACCTCAGTTCATACCACCAAAGGTACTCTTGATTATGTACATGCTGATTTATGGGGACCTTCCCGTAAGCCTTCTCTTGGTGGTGCCCGTTACATGCTTACAATTATTGATGATTACTCTAGAAGAGTTTGGCCTTATTTTTTGAAACATAAAGATGATACCTTTGCTGCATTTAAGAATTGGAAAGTTATGATAGAAAGGCAAACTGAAAGAAAGGTGAAATTGCTTCATACTGATAATGGTGGAGAGTTTGGTTCAGATGCTTTTAATGATTATTGCAGGCAAGAAGGCATTGTTAGGCATCACACCATACCATACACTCCGCAGCAGAATGGTGTGACCGAGCGTATGAACCGAACCATCATCTCAAAGGCTCGTTGCATGTTGTCCAATGCAAGGATGAGCAAGCGTTTTTGGGCTGAAGCAGCTAACACCGCATGTTACTTGATAAACAAGTCGCCTTCTATTCCACTTAATAAGAAAACTCCTGTTGAGGTATGGTCTGGTACACCTGCAGATTATTCACAGTTGAAAGTTTTTGGCTGCACTGCTTATGCTCATGTTGATAATAGAAAATTAAAGCCTAGTGCTATTAAATGTCTTTTTCTTGGTTATGGTTCGGGAGTTAAAGGATATAAATTATGGAATCCCGAAATAGGAAAGACTTTCATGAGTAGGAGTGTTGCTTTCAATGAATCTGTGATGTTTAATGACAGTTTGTCCTCAGATCATGTTCCAAAGAATTCTGAAAAAGAGTTGCAGTATATCAGCGTGCAGGTGGAGCATGATGATGATGAGGCTGGTGTGCAGGTGGAGCGAGTTGATACTCATGATGATGAAGTTGCTGATGTTTATACTCATGATGATGTTCAGCAGCACTCACCTCCTATTTTGCAGTCACAGGAGGATTTACCTATTGCTCATCGCAGGTCAAATAGGGGCTGTGGACCTCCAACCCGTCTTATTGAAGAGTGTAATTTGACTTATTATGCTTTGAGTTGTGCTGAATAGGTGGAGAATATTCATGAGCCAGCAACCTATACTGAAGCTGTTGATTGTGGAGAACGTGAGAAGTGGATCTCAGCTATGCATGATGAGATGCAGTCTCTCGAGAAGAACATCACATGGGAGCTTGTACCTTTGCCCAAAGAGAAGAAGACCGTTCGCTGCAAATGGGTCTTCAAGAAAAAGGAGGGTTTAACTCCAAGCGAGCCTCCAAAGTTTAAGGCAAGGTTAGTAGCAAAAGGCTACAGTCAAATTCCCGGTATTGACTACAATGATGTGTTCTCTCCAGTTGTAAAACACAGTACTATTCGCACATTTTTTAGTATTGTTGCTTCACATGATCTTGAGCTTGAGCAGTTAGATGTGAACACTTCGTTTTTGCATGGAGTGCTTGAGGAGGATATATATATATGGACTAGCCAGAAGGGTTCATTGTGCCTGGCAAGGAGAAGTTGGTTTGCAAACTGAAAAGATCCTTATATGGTATGAAGCAGTCCCCTCGTCAGTGGAATAAAAGGTTTGATTCATTTATGCTGTCGCACAGTTTTAAAATGTCAAAATATGATAGTTGTGTTTACATTAAGCATGTTAATGGATCACCTATATACTTGCTGTTATATGTTGATGATATGCTGATTGCTGCCAAGAGTAAGGTTGAAATCACTAAATTGAAGAAATTGTTGAGTAGTGAGTTTGACATGAAGGATCTTGGTGCTGCTAAGAAAATACTCGGTATAGAAATTACTAGAGACAGAAAATCTGGTTTGTTATTTCTTAGTCAGCAAAATTATATTAAGAAAGTTCTTCAGCGTTTCAATATGCATGATGCAAAGCCTGTTAGTACTCCTATTGCACCTCATTTTAAATTGTCAGCTACACAGTGTCCTAGTATGTCACACCCGGTTCAGAAAAGAGACCGAATGCATAATACATGTGTGCCAGGATCGAGAATTACACACATATATTGACGTCATCAATGATACATAGCACAATGTTCGAAACAAAAGCTTAAACGAATATAAAAGAGTAATTTAATACAAGCCTTGATCAAAGTCTAGCGGAAAGGTAAAACGAACTAAGTCGACGTGAAGATGGAGCCATCTCGCCACAGGAAGGTTGACGACAGCGACACACGAGCCTAACACCCGTCGATGTCCTCGGGGAACTCCTCATCCCAGTCTTGATCTTCTATCCAGCCTTTATGTGATTATAGCAAGGGTGAGTTCATGTCGAACTCAACAAGTACAGACGGAAAGTAAATGACATGCAAGGCTTAACAAGGTAAAGCTGACTTGGTTGACTGCATTTAGCATTTTAGTTGACATCTTTTATTAAAACAACCTATTTACTATAAGTGGTTAAGAAAACCCAACCCAGTGATTAAAAGGTAAGATCATCATTAAAGAGCACCATGCCAGAAGTAGCAACTTCGGCATCACCACGGAGTAGCAACTCCGCATCTCATTAGCAATAGGGATAGCAATCCCAACACTCGAGGTAGCAACCTCGAGCTCTCATGTGTAACCAACCACAAACTCTTCACCGCCATCCAACCATGATCTCTCTCAAGCCAGAAATAAGTTGAGTAAAGAATGACTCTGTCCATGTGAGGATCCGGGCCGCTCTTGACCATGAGCGCGGCTGATATATCAGATTTACTCTGCAGAGGTGTGCACTTTCACTCCAAGTCGTGATTGCCCTTTCGCCCAAGGTAGCTAGACTCTTAACCCTCTACCTAGGAAGGTCGGCAGGGTCCACTACGAGACCTTTCGCAGGGTCCAACTAATAGAATGCAACCCGTAGGTTTTGGCCCACGCGTCGGAAGCCGTCCCCATAGCCATGGAACCCGATCAACCGCAACTTAATATTCATTACATGGGCTACTCCCCTACGCCTACCCGGTAAGCTACACCCTACTAGTGGTTGTCCTATTATTTAGTCAAGCTAGAACCATATAGCTTGAAGCTGCACGGATGTCCCAGGTGGCCGCTCCACGAACCGGCTCTCAGGGAGAGAAGATACGAGTACCCGGAAACACCGGTCTCACACCAACACTCGTTCCCCCTTTGAACCAACTAAATCCAACTATACGAGAGATCACATCATCATCATGTTTCATAAACCATCGATTCCATTTTAGTGGTAGTTAACATGATTAGATTTGTCATCATATGCTAAAGCAGGTAAAGCGACTAAGCATAGCTACTTTATCTTGATAAAAGGTAAACCTCAGATGAGCAAGGAAGGTATAACAAGCTTATTCATGTCTAGGGTTTCACAAGTTTAGACACGTGCATGAAAGTAAAGTGAATTTAATGTAAGTAGGTACAAGATGGTCAAATGGTGTCTGCACTTGCCTTGATCAAACTCGGGCTGCTCAAAGTCCTTGGGATCTTGCTCCTCTTCCGTAACCGAAGGGTCACGCTCTAAACGCATCAAACATCGCACAGGAGCAAAACATGCAAGCAAACAAAAGAGACAACTAAGAACAATACATCACATAAAAGAAAACAACCTATTAAAAGAGAGCTCACTGCCATGCAAGAGACGCCGATAAACGAACAATCGTTAAAAGAAACATCTATCAGGATATTTACTATATTATAAAAGAAAAAATGCATGTTTTATTGTATTTTTAATTGATTAAAACTATGTAAAATTTAATAATTCAGATTTAGGAAAAATCATATTTAAACTTGTAAAGATTATCACATAATTTATTCTTAAACAGGTTAAACTTTATCTTTGCAAAAGATAATAAATATTTGAGAACATCTAATTAAAATATAGAATGAATGTTTGAACTAATCAAGTTACATTTTAGAAGAATATTAATATTAGCAATTACTCATGTAAATATTTATATACAAAAGGTCGGAGCATAAAACATATATTGATTTAATTATTGAACTAGTTGCAAAACATATTTAATCAATTTAATATTTGACAATATATAGAAAAGCATATGACATGTCATTACAGCTAACATATAGATCTTGGCAACATAAATTAAATGCAATTTAAACGGTATAAAAGGGATTAAATCTAACTTGCTTTTAATTAATTAAAAAGCTATTGATTAAACATTGATTAAATTAATATTTAGATTAACGAAAATTTATAATTAATTTACATGAAAAACAGTAACACTATGGCATAGAGCACGACGACACGATTATAACGCAACTTGAACGGAGCGAAACGGATTTACGGTGATTAAACGATGGACATAAAAAGATCAATGACAAACTTGTAATTAAGTTGTCTGGTACCTCTGTCCATCTTGTTGCTTTGGCTCTTCGTACAGAACAGAACATGGAACTTGTGTACGTGAGGGGGAGGGTTGTTGTTGCTGCTGCTCATGCGAAGGGGGAAGGCCAGACCATGGGGCGAGAAGCCTGGCGGCAACCTGCCGACGGTGGTTGGGCGGTGGGGCCCACTTGCGAGTGGCGCACCAAGGCCCGCAGGGGCAGGCAGGGAGCGGCGCGCAGCCAGCAGAGGCCTGCCGGCGCTGCTGCTCTGCAGCAGGGCACGCGGGGCCTGGGAACAGTGCAGCGAGGCGGCACGACTGACGGCGCCCACGCCCTAGGCGACGGTGTGCAGCAGGACGCAGAGGAGAGCACGACCATGACTGAAGAAGATGAAAACAGTAAGCTTCCCATGGCGTTTGTCACCGGAAAACGCCACCGGAAGAAGAAAACGAATGGGAAACGGTCACACCCTGATGGATCGGAAAAAAGGAAGGCACTATGGTGAAGAGAACGACGAGACTAACCTCGCGGTAGTCTCGGAATCGACGGGGGACGACAGAGATGGCTGGAAAAGCTCGTCGGAAGTTCGCCGGAAATTAGTAGATGTGAAACTTCGACTTCAGATCTACGGAGCTACGTGTGGCGGCTACGAAAAGCGGCCGTACTTTTGGAACCCTAGCGTCGAGGAGAACGCCTATTGCTACGGTTTGTAAAAGTTAGAAAAACGAGATATTTTATTTATTTCGGAATTAATTAATTTCGGGATTAAGATAATTCCAGAAAAGTCTAGAATTGATATTTAAGCCACGAAAAATATTCCGAAAGCTCTAAAAATTCGGGGAAAATTCTTGGAGACACATTGGAAAATGATGAACCCAAATAAAGTATTTGTAAGTCATGAAAAAAGTATTTTGAAGCACGTGAAAATTAGAATATGCTCATAGATAAATAGGAAAAAGGTCCGGAAATAGCCAGAAAAATTCCCGGAAATAAATTAGAGATATGTTGATCAATGATGAACTCAAGTGAATGATTTGGATCAGGAGACGAAGGATCTTAGAAAAGTCCAAAAGAAAGATTAAGATTGAGAGCCCGAATTTGATTATAGAAAAAGATAGAGACGAGCCGTAGACCGATAAACGATTTACTACACGCATTTTGTAAATTTTATATATTCACATGCACCAAGACAAGCAACAAACAAACATCACAACAATCAAAGCCCGTCAAATTGATTAAGAAAAGTTTATAAATTCACTTTTCCTATACTATATTTGTGCAAACTCGAACAAATCTTGGAAAATTTTATATAAACATTAGAAACAATTCATTTTATTTAATGTTTTCCAAGCACAACCCAAAATAGGAATTTTGGGGTGTGACATAGTACAGATGCAGATATTGAATACATGTCAAGAGTTCCTTATTCTAATGTTGTTGGGTCTTTGATGTATGTCATGGTTTGCTCTCGTCCAGATTTGTCATATGATATGAGTTTGGTTAGTAGATATATGTCTAATCCTGGTAAAGAACATTGGAGGGCAGTTCAGTGGATTTTCAGGTACCTCAGAGGCACAACAGATTCTTGTTTGAAGTTTGGCAGAACTGAACAGGGAGTTATTGGTTATGTGGATTATGACTATGCTGCTGATCTGGACAGACGAAGGTCTCTTACTGGTTATGTGTTTACAGTTGACAGTTGTGCTGTGAGTTGGAGGGCTACATTGCAGTCTGTTGTTGCTTTGTCTACTACTGAAGGAGAATATATAGCTATTACTGAGGCGTCCAAGAAATTAATTTGGCTGAAAGGTTTGTACGCTGAGCTGTGTGGAGTTGATGATTGCATTAATTTATTCTATGATAGTCAAAGTGCCATTTACCTTACCAAAGATCAGATGTTCCATGAGAGGACTAAACATATTGACATCAAGTATCATTTTGTTCGTGATGTGATCGATGATGGTAAGTTAAAGGTACGCAAGATCAGTACTCATGATAATCCTGCTGATATGATGACTAAACATGTTCATGTTGCTAAGTTTGAGCTGTGCTCAAGCTTAGTTGGTTTAGTTGATTAGCCCCAGAGGCTATTTGGCGCTAGTGGTATTTTTCTTTGTTATGATCAGGATGAAGGTGTTGATTTATGCTACAAGGTGAATTTGTCTCAAGGTGGAGTTTGTTGAATATGTTCCAAATTAATAGTCCAAGATAAAAGGCCAGACTTCTGACGGAGCGAAGCGGAGGCCCGTCGCCGGTAGGCTGGCCCCCCGCGGTACGGTACATATGCCCGTCGTTAGGGTTCCACCGACATCAAGTCATTCATTATTCTTGTAAGCCGCCGCACGGCGTTGTAACCCGACTCTTGATATAGTGAAGAGTGTTTGCTGGCTGGCGCCCGTGGTTTTTCCCCTTCGCATT
>CM039128.1:33778677-33882159 GCA_022036555.1 Microstegium vimineum
TTGAACCTACTTTTGTATTTCAAAAGATGACTCAACAAGAAGCTTGCTGCAGCTGCACGCCTGCACCTGCACTCGCACTAGCAGCAGGTACAATAATGCGCTCAGCTGTGGAGCTGCAGCAAAAGCCGAAGAGAGTGAGGACACATTGTACTTATTTGAGGGAGCAAGTGGCATATTAGGAGCTGTTTGAATCGGTGTATTATTCCCACAACAGTTTGTGCGACGCGTTTGTTTCACGAAGATCAGGACCGTTTGTGGAGGGATCAAATACGGTGATGTGCAATAGGGTTACCGTCCACCTCGAGGGTCCATGTGTATCCATTTACGTAGCTCACGGGTCACCGCGTGCGCTAACCAAACAAAGTCTATTTTAGCGATGACAACTGTTTACATTTACGTTATCACTCCCAAAATAGAACCAAACAACACCTTATTAGTTAGTCCAAAGATTTGAGTAGTGGCAGTGAACCCCTGAGAGGACTAGAACTTAATTAGAATTTATTTAGCATATAGCTCTAGTCTAAGAACAAAATAAGTTATAGTAGTAGTAGGTGTTACTAGCTCTGTAAATTTTTTTTTTCAAAAATAATATACAAAACTTTATAGGTAAAAATGCTCCCAATAAAACGTTATCGCCAAATGTTATAATATTGTATAAGTTAACTGTTTTTAATGTTTTATCAAAAATTTATAAAAAATAAAAATATTTTTCATACTGAATGAATATATTATACAAATATATTTTGTGCTACTAATTTAGTGTTATAAATTTTGGAAATTTCGGTCTATTCCTTTTTTTTTAAAAAAATAATAATTAAGATAACTCTAGAAAATTCAACAGCGGGAGTAAACTTCAGATATGAGACGGAGGTTTAAGAGCTAGAGCTACGGCAAATGAAATGATGCCTTAGAATTTAGAATGATACTGTACGTACTTACATCAGTACAGTAAGTAAAGTAAATCAGAGTAAAAAGAAAAAAAATAGACACATTACAGAAGGGAAAGTGTTTAGCACGAGAATCCTCCAAGCATACATCACATGTTGTTGAATTCAATCAATCGACATAGGTTGGCGGTCAACAGCGGTCATCCGCGCGCTGCGACGCGGCGACGTCCGAGCTTATTCCCTCCGCCTCCGCGCGCTACTTCCGCGACCCCGTCCTCCCCGTGGCCGTCGTCGGCTGCAGCCACGGCGGCTCTCGCCCTGGCCCGCCTCGCAGTCGCTGCGCCGCCACTGGCGCCCTGGTTCACAGTCACAGCAGCGCACCGCGCGTCGGCCGGGGCCGCGCCCTGATTATTGACCTCCTCCTCGAAGTCCTCCAACCGGAACGCCGGCGTCCACGGCACCTCCGCCTCTCGCGCCCGCTTCCTGCCCCGCCGCAGCTCGTCGCCTTCTCCGGAGCCGTACAAGCCCCTCAGGGCCCGGATGTTGGCGATGAGCGTGTAGAACCGCTCCACCTGCTCGTCGTCGGCGTCTTGGTCGTCCTCGCCGCGGCTCTGATGAACCGCCGCAGAGCCGCCGTCAGCGCTGCTGCCAACGACGCCAGCAGCGGGGAATGGCGCCGGCTGTTTTTTCTGCTCCTGCTGCTCCACCTGAGGCACCGACGCGCCTTCGCCGTCGGTGGCGGAGGCCCGTAGAGCTTTCTTCGTCGTCTCTGCTCCAGCTCCGCCACCACCCATCGCTAGCGGGGCCCTCTTCGCCTTCCGGACCTCAGAGGCCTGGTACAAGCGTGGTGGGTGGGTAGAACTCTGAAGGAAAATGGACGGTAGTGTGTGGTGTGGGTGGAAGGAACGGAAAGCTCTGCGTTGGTTGGTGCGATTGGCGAGTGCTTAAATAGGGGCCGTGTCGGTGACTACCAAAACTTCAGGCAGCACTCACCGGCACACATCTCGTGTCGATGACTGGAGTAGTGCACGGCATGTACGGGATGTCTCGCACATCTCAAGCTTCACCAGTGAAAAAACGTTTTTTTATAAAATAGTTTTATGCATAATTTTTTAATGAAACTGAGCTATTTTTTTTTAAAAAATACTCCCTCCACTCCAAATTATAAGTCATTCCAACAACCTTAGAGAGTTTTCTAAATTTAACTAAATTTATATAATAAAATAATAACATTTATGATACAACTAAGTATCATTGGATTGTTCATTAGTTTTTTTTGCGATGAAAGAAGAATTATATT
This sequence comes from Microstegium vimineum, assembly GCA_022036555.1. Classification (NCBI taxonomy): domain Eukaryota; kingdom Viridiplantae; phylum Streptophyta; class Magnoliopsida; order Poales; family Poaceae; genus Microstegium; species Microstegium vimineum. The sequence continues at coordinate 33,780,865 of CM039128.1, forward strand.
ATATGAAATCTGGGTATATTAATATGGTACAAACACTTTGCAATTCGAAATAGTAATCACACTGTGAATAACACAACTCAAAACTTAACCTGTTAATTCCTTTGCAATGTAGATGACCGCACAAACAAACACTCGGCAAATGACTTGAGAATAATTGTCCAACGAACGACGGCCAACATTTCTGTAGGTGAAATTGAGAATCTTTTTCTTATTTGTGGTGTCTTTCTTCTTCTTCTTTCTATCACCGAAGAACGCGAGGAAGACTGATCTGAAAAATATTTTCCCTAGTCTTTCATTATCGCCAGATCTAACCACAACAAACGAAAAAAGACTGGAGAAAATTAATCTATGACGGCGACATCATCTCCGCCTTGATGCCGCCGTTTGGAAACAAAAATCTTCATGTCGTCATGTCGATGAAGATGGTGACGTCAAAGTTGTCGTCCTTGTCTTCAACGAAGCCACAATGGAGAATACGATTCCACCCTTCTCCTTCACCATTGCCGAAGAAGAGGAGAAGGATGAGATAAAACTCCAACACCAACTTTGGCATGGAAACCCTAATCCTAATGACTCAATCTATTAGAAAAACTTATTAAAATCAATGGATCCCCACTCCCTTTAGCCCCCGCCCTTCGGTGAGATACGGAGGGGAAGGGAGGGGGATCAACGGTGGTGGACGGGGAGGACGATGGCAACGGCGGCGGCGGCTCTACCTAGTGTTTTTATTTTCAAAATTTAGTGCAAACTTTCCCTAGTAAATGTCTCATCGTGAGAATTTTCATGTGCTATGATTAGAGATATTGTTTTACTAGTAATTAAAAACACTAGGAGAAGTTCACCTTTTTGGTAGTAGTTACCAATGAAATAGCAGCTCATCCGTACGAATACCTTTTTTATTCCAGGCCTAGGCTACCAATTTGTTGTTGTATTCCAAAGAAAACCTTATTATTACTAGAAAATAGAAAAACCAGCTGTGAAACCAACTAGAGGACTAAATTTGTATAGTTTCAAAAGTACTATAACATGAGGCGCCCTGCCAAGGTCAATTAGATAATGGTTTTCATGTATTAGTAGTGAAAGTATAATGGTTCATTTTATATAAAAACATTAATAGTTCATACATCCAAACCACTCCAAAGGGGGTAGATCAGGGAGAATGAGACAAGATCATCTGACTGCTTCCTGTTCGGAAACTATTATGATCAAGGGATGAAACTTATCAGACGTAGCAAGGTAGCATCTACAGTCAAACCAGTTAGCAGGAATGATCAAACATATCTTAGCTAATGTCATCACATAACAAAATAATCTATCCATAGTAGTACAATACATATTGCCTGCTAACACTGGGAAATCCCTACTACAATAAAGTTTACACGTGAAATGACCAACATCAACATTCTTTGTCAACATAAGTTCTTATAGGTGATAACATGCTTCACATCCATCCAGAATGAGAAGCAAACTTTGAAGAGCTGCAAGACAAATATCTATTATAAACATCATATATAAAGTACAACAAATGTCTGTAGTGAATCTTTCTGAACTGTTATTGTACACAAAGATTTCTCACAAAGAAATAACCACCCAAACATTTGTTATGTAAAAAAATATATGAAATAGGTTCTCAGTTGCAGTGAACCTTGCAAAAAGAATTTAGAATTATTCAGCAATTATGAGCTAAAGCAAAATTAGCCTATGACATGAGCTATACAGAGAACAATTCACAGCCACTCTACAAGAATTTTAGCCTATCTTGTGAGATATGATTGGAACTTGGAAGGCTTGGTTAGACATCTCCATACCATCCATGTTAATGGAAATAGTACAGAAAGATTAATGTCTGTTTATAGATATACAATGACTTAGATTCTTGTATTTGATAAACCAGGTTGGGAATTGAGGATCTATAATTTTAGCTAACCTAAACCGTAATAAGGTATTACTTAGTATTTAATTACTTGATACCATAGAAAATATAATGAATATATATACCCTGCGCCAAAAGTATTTTTTGTATGCTATGGTTGATATTACTACCTTCGAGCAGCTCTCATCATCACTTCTTAAAATACTAATCCATTTTAGCAAAAATAGTGAAAACACAACAAAAAAACTAAATCCAATTTTCTCAAATCTATAATCAGAACAAGCAAGAAACTAATTTATGATGAATGCTTTTTCTAATTGCTGCTTCGCAATTCATATTTTTGTGTATGTAAGCTAGCCTTGCCATGATTTTCACAAAATAAATTAGTCTAGTTTTTACCTCAACATACATGGGCATGTAGAACCCCCAAAGCAAACAATGGCACAAAAGCCTAAAAACGGGCAAAACATTGATATAGATGTCATGGGCAGCCAACATGCTACCGTCGGCCCAATAGGACCAAGAGTCAATAGCTTAGTCGTCAAGTTAGGTCAAGGGTGCTTAGCCACCAAGTTGGGTTTAGGATATATAAAGAGAGGCGCGCCTGTCATTTGGAAAAAAGTAAGGAATAATGAAGAAATAATTCTAGTCTCCCTCAATCTCTCAAGCTTTTGGCAAAGCATAAGGCCTAGTTATCTCAAAATACCATCAACCTACATGTCGATGTTTTACCACCAATAGTCTGCCACGGGGTTACCTGAGACAGTTGTTCGTGCCTTGGCGAATAGTGAAACCTTGGTGGTTAGACACGTAGGGACACACGATTTATACTGGTTCATGCCCTCGACGTAGTTGAGTAACAACCTTACGTCCAGTTGGGTAGCTTATTATTGCTCTGATTTCGTAATAAAAGGTGACGTATGTCACTCTGCGTATCAGATGTTATGTTATACTTCGTGTCTCTTTGGGTGGTACCCTCATCGGCCCTTTATCGTCCACGGACCGATTGAAGGTCAGTTCTACTCCTACTCAGGTACAAACTTAGAGTCCTAAGCTACACTTTAGTCTTGCTGTTGTATCCAACTAGTATCCGAGCTTTTATGCTTGCCTTCCTTCGTGGGCCGTGTGACCAAGGCCCAAAACTCGGTAGTCAGGTCAACGGGTACCCTATATGATATCCCATCGACACTACCCTCACCCTAGCCCTCGTTCTTCGCGCCCTAACCACTGAGCTATTATCGTACATAACATATGGTATCCAGATCCCAGCGACCCTCCTCATCACGCTCCTCTTCCCCACCACCAGCCACTGCCACCCCCACCACGTCCAGCAGCAGCCATGGGCGAACCCATTGATCTCAAGACCCTGACCGAAGCCCTCAAGTCGTTGTAGGAGTTAATCACGGCCAACGCCAAGGCCATCGCCAGCCTCACCGCCGACCGCACGTCGTCCTCCAACAACCAGCCCGATGTCAACGAGCACCATCAGGATCGACCCCGAGGTTCCAGAAGCTGGATTTTGTTTCGTAAGACGACAAGACCGATCCTCTCATCTTTGTAAACCAATACGAGTCCTACTTCAACCGGGAGCACATCATGGAGGAAGAAAAGGTATGGATGGATTCACGTAATTTGGAAGATGACGCATGGATGTGGTTCCTCCAAGTCCAGCGGGATGAGGGCACCCCGACGTAGCGCCGCTTCACCAAGCTCCTGCACCTACGCTTCGGATCGCCTCCACATGCCAACCTGCTCCATCATCTATCCCCTGCTGCCAACGACACTTCACGCATCTTTGCCCATGTGTTCACACATCTGGATCGTCTAAAGGCGTTGCTCTAGGAGGAGGAACGTGAACGCCTGGCAGCAGTACATCTACAGGCAGCAACACGTGGACTCATGGCACGCCGGCAGATGCAGGCTCTCCGCGAGCAGAAGTGTCTGCATGTTATCTCCAGGGCCATCATGTGCCCACCATCAGAGGAGCAGGCAGGGGTGCGCCTGCAAGCCGCAGGGTGAGGTTTCCTTGACTGACGGATGGTGCGGAAGATCCACATGCTGCTCGGTTCGTCAATGCTCCAAATCACAGCCTGCACATTCAACCACCCGGTCTTGTTTGTACTTGATGCACCTCCTGCAGAAGTAGCAATTTGGGTATGCAGCCTCCCTGCACAGTCAAGGATGGTCATTTTTGCACATGCCTTAAGCTGGACAGATCCAGCATAAGAGCCTACCGGTACATCGTCCACCCTTCATCCAACATGAAGCCAACAGTTTGGCTCTTTCCATGGGATCCAGGAGGACATAGTTGTAGTCCAAATTTATTTAATATTTTAGTCCCAAATTTCTTTCATTTTTTGTCTTAAATAAAATAGGTAAGCCGAGGTGTAAAAGTCTTAACCTATCCAGCTTGAGGGTGAGCTAGGTCTCCGAGGGTGGGGGAGATGTCATGGACAGCCAACAGGCTGCCGCCGGTCCAATAGGCCCAAGAGTCATTAGCTTAGCCGCCAAGTTAGGTCAAGGGTGCTTAACCACTAAGTTAGGTTTAGGATTGATCCCCTCTCTATATAAAGAGAGACATGCCTATCATTTGGAAAAAAGCAAAGAATAATGAAGAAACAGTTCTAGTCTCCCTCATTCTCTCAAGCTCTTGGCAAAACATAAGGTCTAGTGATCTCAAAATACGATCAACCTACCCTAAGCCTAGCCCTCGTTCCTCGCGCCCTAACCACTGAGCTATTATCATACATAACAATAAATCTAGCCAATACTATTACAATACTAACATTTAAAAATGAGCATACCAAATTATTTAGATAGACCCCCGCATATGTCAGAAAACCTTGGCCATCACAGCCCATACTATTTAGTCATATATTACATGTTATAATCATAATTTTGTTAATACCAAAGATAAGTAGCTCCTTTATTTATAGTAAACATTATTATGGGTAACATCAAGGGGGCATATAATAACAAAGAAAAACTAAGTGTCTCTACATCTTGATAATCAATATGCAAACTGTCGATGGGGAAGGCTAGAGTCCGGCTACTGCCAAGACAAGATCTTGCCAGCTGCTTGATCTACACATGATCACATATGAGTTGAAGCAGAGGTAACAAAAAAAATAGTGATACATATCTATACTCTGGATAGTTGTGGAATATTTTTTGAAAACCAAAAATATAGTAATTATCCTCTACATTCTCTATATGTTTTATGTATTAGATCTAACAAGGCCTAAAATATGTTTGTACTGGACAAATTGGTAAAGCTAAAACAATGCTCATAACTACTGGAATTCAATGCCCCTAATAGGCACTGCAACAATTCTGAACCCTGTCGAGCATACAGACGATCAATCTCAAGCTATCGAATAAACTATGGGCTTTGATGTTGCAGCCAAGACATTTGCAATAATTACAATGCTTGACATGGTAAATGATAATGACTGGTAGAAGGAAAACGTAGTACACAATTTTCTTCAGAGCAATAGTGAGGAAGAAAATAAATTGTATGGAGAAACCAGATGATACAATAAGTATAATACTATGCAAGCACACTTCTAGTCCTTGTCTTTGCATTGAAGCTTAGTGTCGGTGTTATGACCCGGGGGTCAAGTCCACCAACGAGTAAATTTGTATATCGCGTGCTCCCTCTCTCAGACGTGATGCAAGATGGACACAAGGTTTATCCTGGTTCGGGCAAAGAAGGCCCTACGTCCAGCGGGGGGGGGGGGGATGACCTGTATTATCTCGCACCCAAAGCGTGCTCGTACAGGGGGGTACAAGCTGTGTTACACGGGGTTGCTCAGAGTGAGCTGCGGCCTGAGGCTAGCAGTGCTGCCCTAGGCTGCTGGTTTGCCACCCGAGGGGTCGATCGAGTGGTGGGGTGTGTATGCGTGGAGATCAGAGCTGAAGTCTGATGTCGGAGGTTGCCGGATCCTGAAAATCCCCTCCTTTATTCTACCTCGGCGTCCCCTTTTATAGACCAAGGGGAGGTCCGAGGGTATAGGGTCCTAACTGTGGCAGTATGGGTAGCGTGTCCGAGGCGCAGTGTTGGCGGAGAGACGTTGAGCACTGTGGCAGCATGGCCTTACCATCCTTCTGGCGTCCCCGGTCGTGGTGGCAGTAGAAGTCGCCGCGGCACAGCGTCCGCAGACGGGCACGAATCCCACGGCTGAAGCGGGACGGGCGGATGGGACGGCCCCCATACTGGAGTTGTTGGAGAAAGGGGTCGAGCCCCTCGGTCGAGGGGGGGGGGGTCGAGCCCCGCGTGGCTCTGTCGCATTCCTGAAGTCGTCGTCGAGGGCCGCACTGTTCACTTTCCGAGGGGTACTGCTGGAGTCCGTACTCGCGTAGTGGCGATAGTGGCGGCACAGTTGACAGGAATCGGGGACTTGACGGGGAGTTGGCGGATTTGACAGCGGACGCGGGCGCCCATGTCGTTAGGTGGTTTCACTTTAACCCATGCCGGGAGCAGTTGGGTTAATCGAGCCTCTCGTCCGGGGGTCGTCCGTTCGACCCCTGGTCCGTCGCTCATCGTCGAGGTAGGGTCAGAGCAGAGACGCGGTCGGAGAGGTCGAGGTAGAGGTCGGGGGGTCGTTCGTTCGACCCCTCGTCCATCCTTCGTTCGTCGAGGTGGGGGCCGGGGGGTCGTTCACTCGCCCCCTCGGTCCGTCATTTATCGTCGAGGTAGGAGCCGGGGGGTCGTTCGCTCGCCCCCTCGGTCCGTCATTTATCGTCGAGGTAGGAGCCGGGGGGTCGTTCATCCGACCCTCGGTCCGTCTCTTGACGTCGAGGTAGGAGCCGGGGGGTCGTTCGCTCGCCCCCTCGGTCCGTCTCTTGACGTCGAGGTGGGGGCCGAGGGGTCGTTCGAACGACCCCTCGTCCGTCATTCGGCGTCGAGGTGTGCCGACCCGTGACTTGTCGCCACAGCTGGTGTAGAGGGGGCCCTCGAGCGATGGGCCGTGCCTTACTGAGCAGTGGGCTGGTCCCTGCCTTAAAAATAGTTGCTATGTTTAGCGTTAATTTATCGAAGGGTTTAGGGTACCCCTTACCTTCGTACCCGACAGTAGCCCCCGAGGCCCCAGAGGAGTGATTTAGAACTCCTCTGGGGGCTATGATACACGTTTTCTCGGAGGGAGTAAGGATTACCCGGAGGATTGGTCCTTGGCCTGCAGGGTTAGTGAGAGGTTTGATTCTCCGTGGGGTGCGCGCGAGCGCACCCCGCGGGGGTAGCCCCCGAGGCCCTAGAGGAGTGATTAAGAACTCCTCTGGGGGCTATAATATGTTGTATCGAGGGGTTTTTTAAGGATACCTAGAGACGTGGCACCCTGTCGAGGGGTCGATTCCATTCCTTTCCCTGAAAAGAGGAGTGTTCGAGGGCGGCTGTCGAACCCTACTGAGGGCCAGCCTTCGCTCCCTCGAGCACAACTGGAGTTAGAGCGCCCCGCCCGAGAGGTCGACTCTGTCTGCCAGGTCACGAGTTTTTCGACCCTCTTTCGTCGAGGGGTGCCGTGCGTACTCGGGCCCTCGAGCCCTCGAATGGCTAGGCCTTCACTACCTCATAGCGTCCTTCCCACGGATCCTTGCATTCGGATTGTGGGGTGAAGAGCATCGTGCTATCCTTGTTAGGACGAGCCCGAAGTCCTCGGTGAGCTGTTCTCGGGCATGAGTCCATTAGAAATGGTGCCCAGTACGGGTAAAAATCCGAGTGAGAACACGTGCCCCATTCAATAGGGGTCGACTAGTGGCCCGGAGGCGTTCTCATTTTTAAGTAAGCCGTACGGCTTACTAAGCACGGCCATGTGGATTAGCAAGGTGCCAACCCCATTCGATAGGAGTTGGTGGCTCGATGCCTCCTAGCGGAGGGATCCTTTGGTATTCCTTGGTTATGCCTCGGATATGTCCCACGGAGCCTCGAGAGTTCGTTCTCGAGCTAGGGGCACGCGCCTGGCCTCCCCGGGACATCCCTGACTCGCGTACTCGAGGGCGGTTGTCGAACTCTGTTCGTGGAGCCAGCCTTCGCTCCCTCAAGATTTGGGGGTGGACCGGAGTCCGTTAACCATGGGTCCTTACTGACCTCAGGTACTCGAGGGCAGCTGTCGAACCCTATGTAAGGGCCAGCCTTCGCTCCCTCAAGATTTGACGGATGGTTCATCATTCGACGCTATCCTCAGGAGGAGGAGTCCTGCCTTGTGGAACGCCGAGGGGGAAGAATGGGTAATTATATTGAACTTGGGGACATACCTGTGTTCTTTGCCCCTCGGGCTGGAGCGCTCGAGGGAGGCTGTCGAACCCCACGAAGGGGCCAGCCTTTGTCCCTTCGAGGCTGGGGAGTGGACCGGAGTCGACGACCCGAGGTCTGCTCCGACCTCGGGTACTCGAGGGGGCTATCGAGCCCGTTCGTGAGCCGGCCTTTGTCCCCTCGAGATTTTAGGGGTGGACCGGAGTCCTAACCCGAGGTCACTTCTGCCCTCGGGTACTCGAGGGTAGCTGTCGAACCCTCTTTCGAGGGCCAGCTCTCGCTGCCTCAAGATTGCTTACCTCCGAAGATAACGCTTCCGGCCGCGCGCCTGTTTAGGCGAGGTCCGTTCGGCGCAATAGTGGCGGTTGCAGGGCGGAGTGCGGCGCGGAGCCCGACGATGGGACGGAACGCCTTATCCAGGGGGAATACGAGGAAGGGGAGTACAGACGCATTAAATGCAAAGATTCTCTTGCCTGTTTCGCCAGATTCGTCCGTTGGCCTCCCGCGTATAAGTAGCGAAGGTGAGGAGGCGGGTGTTCTTTCCGCACACTTGCCTTCCTTGCCTCCTCGCCTTCGTCTTACCTGCCTCCTTCTCCCTGCCATTGCCTTAGGCGTCCCGCGAGCCGGAACTCTGCGCAAGCGAGAGAAAGAGAAGGGAGATAGGGAACGTACCTTGCGCCCCTGAGCCCAAGCGCACCATCATCCTCGATCCCATGGCCAAGTTTAGCCTCGTCGGCCCCGATGACTGGCCCGCATCCTCGGTGACCGCCTCGCGCCTGATGGGCTTGGTGGAGAGCGGCCTCCTCTGGCCTATCACCTCGGCGGAGCGACCAGAGTGGGTGCTGCCATCGCCGGACCATGCCGAGCCCAACCCGCCGGAGGGGTACGTAGTGAGCTTCGAGATCTTCCACCGGGCGGGACTAGGCGCCCTGCCCAGCCGCTTTCTACGCGCACTTCTCCACCACTACGGCGTGGAGCTCCAGCACCTCACCCCCAATGGCGTCTGCTAGGCAGCGGTCTTCGCCGCGGTGTGCGAAGGCTATCTCGGGATGGAGCCCCACTGGGAATTGTGGCTCCACCTCTTCAAGACAAGCATCTTCCACGCATCAGTCGACAAGGGTACCCGCAAGATGGTCAGGGCCAGGTGCTGCTGCATCTCCGTCAAGCGGACGGAGTGCTGCATCCCAGGGAAGCTATCGTCGAGCCACTCCGGATGGCATTCTGGGTGGTTCTACCTGAGGAACGATGATGACCTGTTCTTGGCGTACACCGGGAGGACGATCGACGCGCAGCCAGACCGCTGGGGGTACGGCGTCCCGACGAGCAAGCAGCACCGCATCGACAACCTGCTGGACGCGCTCAGGCGTCTGAAGAAGGAGGGACTCATGGAGGAGATCGCCGCGTCGGCGTTCCACCGGCGGCGGGTCGTGCCACTGATGGCTCGACCCCTCCGCATCGACGAGATGGGTCCGGGGGTCGACCTCTCGGGTTGTCGCCTCGCCGAAGACGAACTGGCCCGGATAGGGTGGTCCGCCGCGTCCGCTGCTTCTTCGCGGGCTCGTTCCCCGTCAAGAACGTCGCGAAGATCCCCATGAAACCGGATGAGGGCTTCTTCGAGCTGGTAAGGTCCTCTCCTCTTGTTAGAGTCCTCGTGTTCGCCTTTTCCGTCTCTTTTGCCTGCGTTCTGACTGCCTCGTGTTCCGCAGGGGAACGTCTCCTTCTGGCCCTCGCCCCCGCCGGTGAAGGAGGACCAGGCCGCGAAGCGGGCGAGGCGCCTCTAGGCGGAGAAGCAGAAGGAGGACAAGGACAAAGCCAAGGAGGCCACAGCTAAGATGGCCCGGGAGAAAGAGGCGAGGGATCAACGCCGGGCCCGACAGAAGCGGGAGGGCCTCCCTGAGGAGTTATCGCCCTCGGAAGAGGAGGACGACGAGGAGGAGGAGGACGAGGAGATGAACTGGAGCGAGGAGGAACAGATGGCGCCTGAACAGGCGGCCGTCGGAACCGGAGGAGGGGAGGGGTCGACCTCGAGGTCGGCCCCTACCGTCGAAGCTGAGCCATGGGGGGAGCGCCCCGTGGCTTCTCGGGAAGAAGTGCCACGGCAGACGCCCGGGCAGTCATCACGATTCCCGTCGGGGGGTCCATCGAGCGAGCCCTCGGCGCCTGCCGTGTCGAGCGCACGGGCGTCGAGCCCATCGGCGCAAGAGAAGACCAGCAAGGGGACGACGGTGGCGCCGTCGGCCCCTGCCCAGGAGACGGTGCCGAGGGCCGCCTCGACCCCCGCCCCCCGGGTGGTGGTGTTCAAGAGTTCGACCAGCCCGACGGTCGCCGGGCAGAAACGTCGGGTCCCGAGGGGGTAAGTCGCCTTCGAGGGTGTTGTTCGTATTTTTCTCTTTGTTGATAATGACCTGTGCTCATCGTCGTGCACGTGTTTCTTTCTCAGGTCGAAGCGCCCGCAGGGAGACGCGTACTTCGCCCCCGCCAAGAAATTGAAGGTGGGGGCTGCCGTCGGGGCGGCCACCGAGGCCGGTCCCGTTGCTCCGCCCTCTTCGATGCTCACCCCCGAGGCAGCCAAGGCCCGGGAAGCGATGGAGCGGGGGACGGCGCAGGGTGCCTTGGCATCCGCCCCACTGGCAGAGGAGACGGGCCCGTCCACCCCGCCCGCGAGGGCCACCGAGGCAGCGGGGGTCGCCGAAGCGACGGTCGCGGCGCCTGCGCGGCCGTCGGAAGGAGTCGTGCCCGTCGCCCCGGGGGGCGCGGGGCTTTCGTCGACGGCGGTTGCGGCCGAGGAGGTGGAGGTGGTCGGGTCCCAGGGCCCCGTGAACGAGGGGGAGGCTCCGGCTCGAGCGCGAGGGCATGACTGCCGCCGCGTCCGAGGGCCCTTCGACGACGCCATAGCTCGAGGCGGGGGTCCAGTCGAGCGGCCCGAGGCGACACCCGCGCCGGCGCAGGACGGGATGCTGATGGAGTCCACCCCCGACGAATTGGACGAGATGGTGGCCGAGCTGGTGGGCTCGGCGGATACGACCACCGTCGCGGTCCCTCGGGCGGAACCGGAGGTGGCTCAGCCTCCCCTCGAGGCTGGGCGGCCGTTGTCTCGAGGTAAGCCATACTTCGACTTACTCGAGACGCAGTTTGTTTGCATTGCTGGGTGCTAATTTTTTCGAGTCTTTCACCGCGCAGGGCCGTTCTACTGGTCGGGGTTTCCTTCGCCTGGTGGCGACGGCTCGGTGGGGCCGTCGACGTCCTCGCGGGGTGACCCTGAGGACGGGAGAGGACAGGCGGAGGAGTTCTCCCCCCTCTCTGCTTGGCGAGAGGAGGTCGAGCGGCGCGGGGGTCTGGCCGCCGTGCGCCAGGGCGTCACGCGGGCGGTCAAAGAGAGGATCGCCGCCCGCAGCGTGGCCTGGGGCCAGGAGGTTCTCGAGCTGGCGGACCCTCAAGACCCCGAGTGGCTCTTCCTCACGCTCGACGACCAGGCCGAGCTCGATGGTGGGAGCACGTCGAGGAGTATCAGGCCTGGTTTGAGCACTCAGTATCCCGCGCCGCGGAGGTCGCCGCCATGGACATACGCCAGGGGATGGAGGTGGGTTTCGCTCTCCCTTAGATTGTACTTGGATTGTCTGATTGCTGTTTGCTGACGGTCTTCCCTTTTATCCTCGTCAGGCGCTGCGGGTGAGGTCTTACGAGAAGTCCCAGTACATCCTCCGGGTGCAGGAGCAACTCCCGACCCTTCGTGCCTCGCTGGATAGGGCGGAGGATGAGGTCGCCCGCGCGAGGGTTGAGGCGGCAGCCGTCCGGGAGGATGCCGAATCGAAGGTCGCCCATGCGAGGGCCGGCTTCGAGGCCGTGCAGAAGGAAGCCTGGGCGGCCTTGCAGACGGCGCAGATGAGGCTCGACATCGCCCTTCAGTCGACCATCACGGTCGGGCGGGAACGGGACGCGGCCCTCGAAGCCAAGCGCAAGGCCGAGGAGGAGGCCGCCCGGCTGAAGGAGGAGCTGGCCGGGCGACGGAGGGCATCTGAGGGCTCCGGGGAGACCTCGACGCCGTCTCCCACGAGCGCGACACGCTGGCCGCCTCGGAGGAGAAGGCTCGGACCTGCGCGACCTCCCTGGGCGTGGTGGCGATGAACCAGAAGAGGGCCCTTGATGATGCAGGCAAAACCATCGAGGGCCTCGAGGCCAAGGTCAGGGGTTAGGCCTCCGATCTTGTCGACGTCCGCCGCTAGCTGAAGGAGACCGAGCAGGCCTACGCCACCCTGGACGCGCATGCCCAAGGTCAGTGTTTCGAGGGTGTTGCAGAATCTGTCCTGCCTCGACCCTCTTCCTGCTCCTTTGGGTTTTGACCGTGTTGTGTACTTGTTTTGAGAGCTTGCAACGGATAAGGCCCGCGCCCACGAGGACCTGAACAATCTTCAGGGCCTCCTCGGGACTGAGGCAAACCTCAATGCGAGGCTCGCGGACGTCATCAACACCTTCTGCGACGACCTTTCGGTCAAGCCGGAGCCGGAGGTCGAGGGCGACGCACGAGGGGACTCCCTGCTGCGCCGCTTCTACTCCATGATGCAGGGGGTGACAGAGCACGTCCGTGCCGCCCTGGATGTGGGCCCTCGTGGTCGTCAACTCGGTCTACAATTATGACCTCAACCTTGTTGTCGACGGGTTCGCCACCGACCCGAGGCTAACCGAGGAAGAGAACGACGCGAGGTGCCAGGAGTTGATGGATCTCGCGGAGGTGCCCGAAGGTGAGCTGGCGAAGCTCTTCGAGCCCGAGGTGATCCCCTCGGCGGACGGAGATGGCGCCGAGTAGCCCTCGGAAGGTGTCGATGAATTTTTGCAGACTTTTCACCTTCCGATGTGGCCGATGGGTGATGCCCAACTTCCTGTATTGCTTCTTGAGGACGGCGACCCCCTCGATGAGTAGTCCCGGGCCTGCGAGCCATATCTGGACAGGAAGGTCCATGTAATAGTTAGGCTTTTGTATTGATACAATGCCGAGCCCCCGAGGGCTTCTTGTGTATAATGCATTTTGATCGAGATGCACATAGTTATTTTTGCTTTTCGAGCTCTCCCTGCTTTTCTTTGCCTGAGTCGACGCATGTGAACTGAGTGTTCGACGCACGCTCATATCCTTGGAAGGGGGGTGGCGAGCGGGGATACCGTAGTCCCTGGCTCGACGACACCCTCGACCCTTAAGGAGTTCGAGGCGCCTTTACTTAGTTATGAAGCGTACTCGAGGGAAAGAATGGGAGGGAAAGCCGAGTTTCGAAAAAACGTTCGAGTTTTCCGGGGACTTAGGAGGGGGGTGCCCCCCTGTCGAGTTTTTCGGGGACTTAGGAGGGGGGTGCCCCCCCTGTTAGCCCCCGAGGGAGGCTCGACTTTGCTGGGGCAAAGTCGAGGCTACCTTAGTGCTGTAGACGGGTGCGTCTCGTTATTTATACTTCTCGAGCTCTCCCTGCTTTTCTTTGCCTGAGTGGACGCTTGTGAACTAAGTGTTCGACGCACGCTCGTCTCCCTGGAAGGGGGGTGGCGAGCGGGGATACCGTAGCCCTGGGGTGTAGGTGAGTCCCTGGCTCGACGACACCCTCGACCCTTAGGGAGTTCGAGGCGCCTTTACTTAGTTATGAAACGTACTCGAGGCAAAGGTCGAGAGGGAGAGCTAAGTTTTGAAAAAACGTTCGAGTTTTTCGGGGACTTGGGAGGGGGGGTGCCCTCCCTGTTAGCCCCCGAGGGGAGCTCGATTTTGCCGGGGCAAGGTCGAGGCTACCTTCGGTTTACGAACGAATGTGAAATGTGTTTCGAGAATATTTTATTCATTCGAAGATTTGTACATAAATGCGAAAATATACAGGGCCCTGAGGCCTCATGGATAGAAGCGACGTAGTTGTTCGATGTTCCACGCGTTGGTGAAGATCTCGCCCTTCTCGTTCTTCAGCTTGTAAGTGTCGGGCTTCAGCACCTCTGCTACGATGAAGGGTCCCTCCCAAGGTGGCGTCAACTTGTGACGCCCCTTGTTGCTTTGTCGATGGCGCAGGACGAGGTCGCCGACGTTGAGGTCCCTTTTGCGCACGTTTTTGTCGTGGTAGCGCCACAGCGTCTGCTGGTACTGTGCCGACTTGAAGAGGGCTATGTCACGGGCTTCCTCGAGCTGGTCGAGGGAGTCCTCTCGGGCTACCGTGTTGGCTTGCTCGCTGTAGGCTTTCAGTCGTGGGGACCCGTACTCGAGGTCGGTGGGGAGGACGGCCTCGGACCCATAGACCAAGAAGAACAGAGAGAACCCCGTGGCTCGACTTGGTGTCGTTCGGAGACTCCATAGCACAGCGGGCAGCTCATCGACCCATCTCCTGCCATGCCTGTTCAGCCGATCGTAGATCCTTGGCTTGAGACCCTGCAAAACCATAGCATTGGCACGCTCGACCTGACCGTTAGTTCGAGGGTGGGCAACTGTGGACTAATTCACCCTGATGTGGTGATGGTCACAGAAGTCCAGGAACTTTTGGCCGGTGAACTGCGTCCCGTTGTCGGTGATGATGACGTTGGGGACCCCAAAGCGGTGGATGATGTCGGTGAAGAATAGCACGGCTTGTCGAGACTGGATGTTGGCGATGGGTCGAGCCTCGATCCACTTCGAGAACTTGTCGATAGCCACGAGGAGGTGAGTATGGCCACCCTTGGTTCTTTTCAGGGGGCCGACCATGTTGAGCCCCCATACTGCGAACGACCAGGTTATGGGTATCATCTGAAGAGCTTGGGCGGGTAGGTGGGTCTGCCTGGCGTAGAATTGGCATCCCTTGCAGGATCAAACGAGTTTGGTGGCGTCGTTGACGGCCGTCGGCCAGTAGAAGCCCTGTCGAAAGGCACTTCCTACCAGCGTTCTCGGCGCCGTGTGGTGGCCACAAGCCCCCGAGTGTAGATCTTTCAGCAATGCCCTCCCCTCCTCGAGGGTGAGGCAGCGTTGAAGTACACCCGACGGGCTACGTCGATATAGCTCACGGCCGTCCCCGTACAAGACTTAGGTTTTGGCGCGTCGAGCTACACGACGGGCTTCCATGCGGTCTTCTAGGAGTTCGCCCCGTGTCAGGTACTCGAGGTAGGGTGCGCGCCAATCTGTCGGAGGGGTTGGCGCTGCGACAACCCCGTCGATCTCCATGACCTCTCCCCCGCTCGAGGGGGGATCGGTCGAGGGGGGTGGATTGACCCCTTGCTCGAGGGCGGGAGCCCTCGAGTCCAGGTCGACGGACAGCTTGTGAAGATCCCTCGAGAAGATGTCGGGAGGGACCGTGCCTCGAGTAGACGCGATTTTGGCCAGCTCGTCGGCAGCTTCGTTGTACCGACGGGCGACGTGGTTGAGCTCGAGGCCGTAGAACTTGTCCTCGAGTTTTCGGACCTCCTTGCAGTAGGCTTCCATCTTGGGGTCGTGGCAGCTCGAATCTTTCATCACTTGGTCGATCACCAACTGAGAGTCCCCTCGCATGTCGAGGCGTCGAACCCCGAGCTCGACGGCGCTGCGCAGGCCGCTGACGAGGGCCTCATACTCGGCGACGTTGTTGGAGGTGGGGAAGTGGAGCCGGATGACGTAGCGCATGTGAACCCCTGAGGGTGATATGAATACCAATCCGGCGCCTGCCCCCGTCTTCATCAACGATCCATCGAAGTAAATGGCCCATAGCTCGTTGTGAATCTGCGCTGGGGGTAGTTGGGTGTCGGTCCATTCTGCAACGAAGTCTGCCAGTACCTTAGACTTGATGGCCTTCCGAGGGGCGTAGGAGAGAGTCTCCCCCATGAGCTCGGCCGACCACTTGGCGATCCTTCCAGACGCCTCCCGGTTCTGGATTATCTCTCCGAGGGGGAAAGATGAAACCACAGTGACCGAGTGACCCAGGAAATAGTGTTTGAGCTTGCGCCGAGTGAGGACGATCGCGTACAGCAGCTTCTGGATGTGGGGGTACCTCGTCTTGGTCTCGGAAAGGACCTCGCTCACGAAGTAGACAGGCCTCTGAACCGGCAGGGCGTGTCCTTCCTCCTCCCTCTTGACTACTATGACCGCGCTGACTACCTGGGTAGTTGCTGCGACATAGAGCAAGAGGGGCTCCGCCGAACTTGGGGGTACCAAGACCGGGGGCGAGGTGAGCAAGGCCTTGAATCTCGAGAGCGATTCCTCGGCTTCGGCGGTCCACACGAAGTGTTCCGTCTTCTTCAAGAGGCGGTAAAGGGGTAGGGCCTTCTCTCCGAGCCTCGAGATGAAGCGACTGAGGGCGGCGAGGCACCCAGTGACCCTTTGCACGCTCTTGAGGTCGTTGATCGGGCCCATCCTCGTGATGGCAGTTACCTTCTCGGGATTGGCCTCGATCCCGCGCTAGGAAACTATGTACCCTAAGAGCATGCCTCGAGGGACCCCGAAGACACACTTCTCAGGGTTTAGTTTTATGCGATTAGCCCTGAGGCACCCAAACGCGATCTCGAGGTCTCCGACCAGGTTTTCGATTGTTTTGGACTTGACCACGATGTCATCGACATAGGCCTCGACCGTCGGCCCTATGTGTTTCCCGAAGATGTGGAGCATGCATCGCTGGTAGGTGGCCCCGACGTTTCGCAAGCCGAAGGGCATGGTGAGGTAGCAAAACATGCCAAAGGGAGTGATGAAGGAAGTCGCGAGCTGATCGGATTCCTTCATCTTTATTTGGTGGTAGCCAGAATACGCATCAAGGAAGCAAAGGGTTTCACATCCCGAAGTGGAATCCACTATTTGATCGATACGTGGTAAAGGAAAAGGAACTTTAGGACATGCTTTATTCAAACTAGTGTAGTCTACACACATCCTATCCTTCCCATTCTTTTTCTTTACAAGCACGGGATTAGCTAACCACTCGGGATGATGCACCTCCTTGATGAATCCGGCCTTCAAAAGCTTGTCGACTTCCTCCCCGATGATCCTGCGCTTCTCCTCGTCGAAGCGGCGCAGGCGTTGCTTCACCGGTTTGGACCCGGCTCGGATGTCCAAGGAGTGCTCGGCGACCTCCCTCGGAATGCCCGGCATATCCGAGGGACTCCATGCGAACACGTCGGCATTCGCACGGAGAAAGTCGACGAGCACTGCTTCCTATTTGGGCTCGAGGGTGGCGCTGATCGTCAGCACCTTCCCATCCGCGAGGCCGGGGTCGAGCGGGACGGTCTTGGTGTCTTCCACCGGCTTGAAGTTGCCAGCATGTCGCTTGGGGTCGGGGATCTCTCCAGACAAGTCGTCGAGGGCGCGAGGATTGCCGAATCCTCGCGGGCCTCGGCTTTCTCCACGCACTCGACGTCGCAGTCGTATGCGTGCTCGTAGGAGGTGTCGACGGTGATGACCCCCGAGGGCCCCGGCATCTTGAGCTTGAGGTAGGTGTAGTCGGGACCGCCATGAACTTGGTGTATCCCGGTCTACCGATGATGGCGTGGTAGGTGCCTCGGAACGCAACCACCTCGAAGGTCAGCTCTTCCTTTCGGAAGTTCGAGGGGACGCCGAAACAGACCGGTAGCTTGATGCGGCCGATCAGGAGCGCCTTCTTCCCCGGGACGATCCCGTGGAACCCCCCCGCGCTGGGCAGGAGCATGGTCCTCGGGATCCCCAGGAGGTCGAGGGTCTCAGCGTAGATGATGTTGAGGCTGCTCCCCCCATCCATGAGTACCTTGGTGAGGCGGGTGTTGAGGATGATCGGGTCGACGACGAGCGGGTAAGCCCCTGCGTTGGGGATGTGCTCGGGGTGGTCGTCCTGATCGAAGGTGATCGGCGTATGGGACCAGTCGAGGTACCGTGGAGCCTGGGCTTGAACGGAAAAAAAACTTCTCGACGCTCCCTCTTGCGCTGGCGCATGGTGAGGCGAGTCGAGGGTCCCCCGTAGATCATGTAGCAGTCGTGGACTTCGGGGAAGCCTCCTTTTTGACATCACCCCTGACGTGGGCGTCACAGGGCGGGTCTTCTTTGCCGTCATCTCTCCTGAAGCCAGGAGGGACGAAGTGCTTTCGGAGCATGCGGCAGTCCTCGAGGCGGTGGTTGGCCGGCCCCATATGATAGGGGCAAGGCTCCTTCAGCATCTTATCGAAGACGCCCCCGTCAGGAGGGGGCCCTCGAGGCTTCTTCTTGTCTGCCGCAGCGACAAGGTCGTCGGGCTCGTCGTCGTGCTCGACGTTGGGCTCGTCGTTGCGTCGGCCCGGTTGGTTCTTCTTCTTCTTCTTCTTCCGGCCGCCATTGCCGTCGTTGTTCCTTCTGGGCCCATTGTTCTTCTTGGGCCCGTCGTTCGAGCCTCCGGGCTCATCCGCCTTGCCTTTCCCCTTCCCTGGGGGTATCTGGAAGAACGCGCCAACGACCTCTTCACCAGCTGCATAGTTGGCGATGATGTCCATGAGCTCGTTGGTGGTCTTGGGGGTGTTTCGCCCCAGCTCCTGCACCAACTCCTTGCAGGTCGTTCCGGCGATGAACGCCGTAATGACCTCGTGGTCTGAGATGTGGGTCAGTGCGGTGCGCTGCCTCAAGAATCGGCGGGTGAAGGCGTGGAGGGTCTCCCCTGGCTTTTGCTTGCAGCTGCGAAGGTCCTAGGGGTTGCCCGTCCGCTCGTAGGTGCCCTTGAAGTTGCCCTCGAAGATCCTGACCAGGTCGGGCCAGTCTTGGATCAAGTCCGGGGGCAGCTCCTCGAGCCATCTGCGAGCGGTGTCGGAGAGGAACAGTGGGAGTTGCCGAATGATTACGTGGTCGTTGTCGGCCCCACCCAGCTGACATGCTAGCCTAAAGTCGGCAAGCCAGAGGTCTGGCTTGGTTTCGCCGTTGTACTTGACCAGGCTGGTGGGTGGACGGAAACGGACGGGCAGGGAGGCCCGCCGGATGGTTGTACCAAAGACTCGGGGCCCCGGCGGCTCCGGAGACCGACATCGGTCTTCGTCACTGTCGTAGCGCCACCCCGGTGAGCGTTGTAGCCTCGAGCCTCGGCGTCGCCGTACCGACGTCGATTGTTCATCCGAGGGGGTCGATCGTCGACAAGGCGTTCCTGAACCGGTCGTCGCTCGACTTGGCCCTGGGGCGCCTTGTTCTAGTGGACGGACACCTCTCGATTTTGTCGGGGGGGCACTGCTTGTCGCTCAGAGGAAACCCCTCAACGCCTCGAGGTTGAGCTCTCCGCTTGCTGCACGACCGCAGTTTGGAGAAGCCCCTGGATTTCGTCCCTGATACGCCGTGCTTGGGGGGTCGATGGCGCCGGCATGTCGCGGAGCAACATCGCGGCCGCTACGACATTCTGGCTGGCGCGGTTGAAGACTCGGGGTTCGACGGCCCCCTCCTCGATGATCTGCCGGTGGACTTCTCGGGCCCGCTCGCGAGCTCCTCCACCCTGAGGACGCCCTCGATCCCGCTCGAGGGCGTGCTCGAGCTGTTGAAGACGCAGGCGCTCCTCCTCGAGCTTGCTCAGAAGCTCTCGGACCTGCGCAATCTGGACATCTGGGCGTGGATCGGCTCTATCAGGACTTGGGGGGTTGGCATCTCGAGCTGGTGTAGCGTTGGCCCCTCCTCCTTCTTCGGTGGCCGCGGTGTCGTCAACGTCGTCCTGCGGGTCGGCTTGTTCGTCGAGGTGGAAGCACTCACGGGTGGAGTCGTAACTCTCTTCGGGAGAGTCCGAGTCGGGGTCGGCGTGGTAGAAGTGGGGGAAGGACCCCCTGCGCTCCTCCGCCAGGCGCCGCCGCAACGTGCCCCATGTGCGGGGTAGTCCTGGCTCGCCCGGTGAAGAGGTGGTGACAGGAACGGCCGTCGCACGCGGCGGAGTCCCTGGAGACCCGCCACGTGTCTGTATCTGCAATCCTGCGAGGGCGGAAGAGAGCCCTGCACTGTCGTGGTGCCCGCGCGGGAATGGGTCACGCTGTGGTGATGCGGTCGAGTGTGTCGGAGAGGCGACGGGGACCTCTGGGGACGACGGCGTGGCAGAGCCAAAGTCCCATTCGGAGGGGCGCCCACCCTCGGCCTACAAGCATGGGTCAGACGGATTCCCAGGAGGAGGGACTGTATCGCCAGCTGGGGCCGGGTAAACGGCATCCGGCACCTCGGAATCCGTACGACGACGAGCGCGTCAGAGCCGCTCACGTCTCCTCCTGATCGCAGGCCAGAGGCGCAAGCAGAGGGGTCGTCGCCTGACCCTTGCTGGCCCCAGCGTACCGGAGCTACTGATGTCCAGGCCACGAATGGAGGGAAAGACTATGAAGTCGCCCTGGTCCGTGGATACGAACCCTAGGCTACCGAACCAGACGACGGCGGCGAATGGAAATGGTGGGATGGTGGAATCCATCTGAGAGAGTAGTTCGGAGTTGATCGACACGCAATTCCCCCTACCTGGCGCGCCAACTGTCGGTGTTATGACCCGGGGGTCAAGTCCACCAACGAGTAAATTTGTATATCGCGTGCTCCCTCTCTCAGACGTGATGCAAGATGGACACAAGGTTTATCCTGGTTCGGGCAAAGAAGGCCCTACGTCTAGCGGGGGGGATGACCTGTATTATCTCGCACCCAAAGCGTGCTCGTACAGGGGGGGTACAAGCTGTGTTACACGGGGTTGCTCAGAGTGAGCTGCGACCTAAGGCTAGCAGTGCTGCCCTAGGCTGCTGGTTTGCCACCCGAGGGGTCGATCAAGTGGCGGGGTGTGTATGCGTGGAGATCAGAGCTGAAGTCTGATGTCGGAGGTTGCCGGATCCTGAAAATCCCCTCCTTTATTCTACCTCGGCGTCCCCTTTTATAGACCAAGGGGAGGTCCGAGGGTACAGGGTCCTAACTGTGGCAGTATGGGTAGCGTGTCCGAGGCGCAGTGTTGGCGGAGAGACGTTGAGCACTGTGGCGGCATGGCCTTCCCGTCCTTCTGGCGTCCCCGGTCGTGGTGGCAGTAGAAGTCGCCGCGGCACAGCGTCCGCAGACGGGCATGAATCCCACGGCTGAAGCGGGACGGGGCGGATGGGACGGCCCCCATACTGGAGTTGTTGGAGAAAGGGGTCGAGCCCCTCGGTCGAGGGGGGGGGGGTCAAGCCCCGCGTGGCTCTGTCGGATTCCCGAAGTCGTCGTCGAGGGCCGCACTGTTCACTTTCCGAGGGGTACTGCTGGAGTCCGTACTCGCGTAGTGGCGACAGTGGCGGCACAGTTGACAGGAATCGGGGACTTGACGGGGAGTTGGCGGATTTGACAGCAGACGTGGGCGCCAATGTCGTTAGGTGGTTTCACTTTAACCCATGCCGGGAGCAGTTGGGTTAATCGAGCCTCTCGTCCGGGGGTCGTCCGTTCGACCCCTGGTCCGTCGCTCATCGTCGAGGTAGGGTCGGAGCAGAGACGGGGTCGAAGAGATCGAGGTAGAGGTCGGGGGGTCGTTCGTTCGACCCCTCGTCCGTCCTTCGTTCGTCGAGGTGGGGGCCGGGGGGTCGTTCGCTCGCCCCCTCGGTCCGTCATTTATCGTCGAGGTAGGAGCCGGGGGGTCGTTCGCTCGCCCCCTCGGTCCGTCATTTATCGTCGAGGTAGGAGCCGGGGGGTCGTTCGTGTCCGACCATCGGTCTGTCTCTTGACGTCGAGGTAGGAGTCGGGGGGTCGTTCGCTCGCCCCCTCGGTCCGTCTCTTGACGTCGAGGTGGGGGCGGAGGGGTCGTTCGAACGACCCCTCGTCCGTCATTCGGCGTCGAGGTGGGTCGGCCCGTGACTTGTCGCCACAGCTGGTGTAGAGGGGGCCCTCGAGCGATGGGCCGTGCCTTACTAAGCAGTGGGCTGGTCCCTGCCTTAAAAATAGTTGCTATGTTTAGCGTTAATTTATCGAAGGGTTTAGGGTACCCCTTACCTTCGTACCCGACACTTAGTATTATGAACTCAAGCTTAGCCTAAACCATTCTCCCATGCACATTATTATGAGTTCTTTGTATGCCATATAATATGATGATTCTCAGGCGGGCAGAACACGTTGATTCACCAGGTATGAAAAGAGAGCTTGTACTGAAAAAAAAACAAAATAATACCTATAGAAGCGCAAAGAAGAAACAAATTCATTTGGCAAGTCTTTGCATCTTTGACTCCAGGGGCGGACCCACAGGGTGTGCCAGGTGGTCCACGTCATACCCTGTGGGGCAGCCTTGAACTACTTAGCACTAAAGTGTAATCCGTTAAATAGATTAACTTGTAAGAAATATAAATGATACATGGTGTTAGCCTAATATTAAGCCCTTTCTTTTGTAACCCACAGGTTGCAGGATCGATTCTTTACAGGGCCTTAGTTTTTTTCTTTATTTTTTCCTGTATATATTCTATTTAAAAACTAAGTATGTATAATATATTTATTCTTTTGTTTTTAATTTCTTATCTTTTACCTACTCTCAATATTAATACATATATTTTTGTCCTTTATTTTCTAGTTTTTTATCTCATTTTATTATGCCCTTTACCCCTAGTATTTTCTATTTTTATCCTCCTCTTGTTGTGTCCCATGAGACCTTATGTTTCATTATTTTTATTTTTTATTTATTTATTCCTCTAGATATTATAATTGTAAACAATATACTTTATCATGTATTTTGCAATTTTTTCATCCCCTCTTGTTGTGTCCTATGAGATACGCCATGAAATAGAATGGAAATTGGTAGCCATACATGGCATAAAAAATGGTTAGCTATGTGTAGTGTCGTGTGTGCACTCTAAATTTGATTTTGCATTTGCAAGATTAACCATATCACTGGTTAGAGTGGTTCACGGTTCGTCCAATGTTAGTATTAGAACATAACATATTATTTGAATTTTTTAATAAAAATTAATTGATATGATTTTACTGAATTAAAAATGATTTTACCGAATTGCATAAGAAAAAATTTATACGGTTTTTTAATAAAATTTAATTGATATGGTTTCACTGAATTGAAAATGGTTTTACCGAATTGCATAAGAAATTTTTTATATGGCATACCCTATGTTCAAATTCTAGGTTCGCCACTGACTCCATGACTACCCTGCTTCTGATGAGACGTTCTGAATCCTGGTGATGATTAGAGAAAAATAACAGCCACCAATTAGTACCCGAGAGAGGAGAACAAAGCAGGCAACAAGCGAATAAGCAACACAAATGGGGAAAGGAAGCTTACCTGCACCACTCGCGAAGACCATACCGCTTAGAAGAGGTAAAAAAACAGGAGACGGCTTAATAAAACGGAGAGAATTAAGTCGGATTTTTTTAGTCTCAGGAGCTCCATTAACAACAAGCTAGAGCCGACGAAAGCAATTGAATCAGAGGAACTGACGAACAGAAAAAAAAAACGGTTTGCCTGCTATGCCGCTGCCTGCGTGGGGATTGCTTCTCGGAGTGAAGTTGTGTGATTGCCGGGTGCCACGGCGTCCTGGCCCGCTGCGGTTGTCGTACGTGTGTGGCGCGTCGGGTGGCATCTGGAGGCGGCCACTGTCGGCAGAGTCATGCGGCCGCTGCGTCCGTTTTGCCGCGCAGCCACGGTCCACTGGGTACGCAGCGCAGGCGCA
Source organism: Microstegium vimineum (assembly GCA_022036555.1). Classification (NCBI taxonomy): domain Eukaryota; kingdom Viridiplantae; phylum Streptophyta; class Magnoliopsida; order Poales; family Poaceae; genus Microstegium; species Microstegium vimineum. The sequence continues at coordinate 33,804,480 of CM039128.1, forward strand.
AATTGGCGTACAGGGTGCCGCCTGCTGCGTCCGCGTCCTGGCTTCCTGCGCACCATGTTGTCAAGGTCCAAGCGGGAACCTCGTCCATGGGCACGCACCGAGGAAGGCGGAGATCCCACGCCTTCGCGAATCGCCCGTTTCAAGGGCAGATTCGGGCTGCCACCTCACTGAGGATGCCTTCCAAGCAACGATGGCGCTCATGCCAGCAAGGAGGAGGCGCGTGGAGAAGAGAGTAGGGAGGGACCGATGAGGTTTGCCCGATTCAGCGCCTACGGATCAAAGGCGGCGCGTGGAGGAGAGGGTAGGGAGGGGCCGATGAGTGGACGCGTAGGCGCACCAAGGCCCGAGTGGACGCGTGAAGCATGAGAGTGAGATAAAAACGAATCTGCTTGTCCCCCTGGTTCCGCTAGTGGTCAGGTGGAGGAACGACAATGGCGAGCGGGAGGGCGCACGGCCATACACAACGGGTAGCGGCGACAGCGATGAGAGAGAGAAAGGAAGGAGATGAATGAGGAGTGGTAGGGTTCAGGTCTGTCTGTCTGTGGAAGGTTGCTCTGAAAAATGTTTCACAGGGGTTTCGGCAAAAAGAGGAAAGTCTTAAATTTCCTCTTCTTCGTGTAGGAATAAAATTTACATAAAGGGTTTACACGCAAAATGTCTAGACACGGATACTGTTCAGGTTTCTTGGACTAAACTGTCGGTTAATTTGTGAAAAAACAGGGGGTGTTTTTGCAAATGAGGCAGCCACAGGTGTCAGGCCACGAGATCTCAAATGTTGTGGTGCCTCCGGATCGGTGTAGGTTTTAATAAGCCCGATTCACACCGTTCTGACGCCTTGCTAGTTAAGCGAGTTCATGAACCATACTATTCTCTTCTTGAATACTTCGCGATGACTTCTTTTAACTCTTCTCCGGCCTTTAATTTTTAGCCTCCAAGAATGATGTCATGCATCTTGGCTCTTTGCCTAATGGGGCTTTGGAGGAGCTTCACCGCACTAGAGCAACCAGACCCATTCAACACATTGACAGTTAACCCGCTAGTGACCATGGATCGGTACACTTCAACTCGGGCGCCAGCACTAGTGACCAACATTTCTTACTCCCCCTCCAATATCAATGTTGGCAACGGTTCCTTACTTCCCATAATTTATACCGGCGCCACTTATTTCCTTGCTAGGCTGCTACACAGCACGGTCCTCTGCAGTTACGCTATGTACGTTCTTGTATCGCCTTTCGTCATTAATTTAACATCTAATAGCCGTTCACTAATTCACACCATAGGTAATAACTATTTTAGACTGATTCGTGTTGTTGCAACATAAAAAAAAGAAGTGAAAGACTGTAGGAGGCATTTTGCAATTGGCGAGATGACAGAGACCGATAAGACACCAGTAGTAACAATGTAATAATGTAGTAAAAAAAAGAGAGGAATTATTCTCGATTTGTTGTGTTTTATTGAAAAGATTTTCTCAAAGGAGACTGTGACCCTGGATATTTCTTGTTTTCGCTTTCTCTCGTCACAGGCAAAGACAGAGTGACAAGGACTCATCTTCCGGTGAAATTTACTCATCCAAAGTAGTAGTACAAGTGTACAACAGTAAGCAACCACCATCAAAATGGTCACGTGTAATGGTGCCTACGTCATCCCCCATCCCAGCCTGCCTGTGCCAGCACTCCAGCAGCACCAGCAGCAGAGCGGCGATGGCGACTCCTCCAAATTACGCCAGAGCCACCGGCTGGACGGCGACGTGCGCGAAACACCAGTGCAGTGCAGGTACAGCCCTAGTTGCTGAAATTAGATGACGTTGTGATGGTGGCGTCAGCGTGGTGCCGTCACGGCGCACGCGCCACAGCAGGTGACCCGCCCCATGCATGCATGGTCGCCGCTGAACGGTCGGCCGCAGTCCGGAGCAGGTGGCCGTACGGTATGACGGCATCCTCGCTCCCCAGCATGGCGCCGGTGAAGTGAGTACGTTGTGAGACAAAGCGGCCGCCGAACGGGGGCCAGTGGGCGGTGGTCCGGCGCCGGAGGCTGGATCCCGCTTTCCACGGGCAATGGTCGCGATCGCCCGGCGGCACGGCGCCGGTGCAATGCAATGCAACGCGGCAAAATGCTGGTGGTCCATGCATGGCATTTGGATTGGCTCGCCTGTGTGTGTCCATTTCGGCGACCCATTATTTGGCCACAAGTCTCCGATGAAATCATGGTCCCGTCGATGGGGATTGGGATGGGAACGTGTGAACACCCCGGACCAACACCTGCAATTATATGTCGTTCTTCGCTACGGTACCTACGTGTGGTAGGCAACTAGGGCCTTGTTTAGAGCTAAAATTTCTTGATGTAATTACTGTAGCATTTTAACTTCAGTCAAAGACACTTGACACATTTGACTTTATAAGATCTTAAAAACTTATCTTTTATCGTTAATATCTTCTACATTGTGTTCTAAAATCCCTCCAATTTTAAGTATTTTCCAATACAAATTTACACATAAGAAATAATTAAAATTAATTGATGTATGTCGTTTTTAAGGCTTAACCAAATTTTACCCTAAAGGCCATATTTTCATGACCGGATGTAGTCTATTGGTATACATCACCAATTTTATATGTTGTCTCAAACAATACCATGCATGAATTCTGATGATGTGATGAGATAAATGGAGTTGAGATAAAAAGAATGATGTTTCTCAGACCCTCTTTCTCGTGAGCTAAAATTTAGGACTATAAGATTGTTTTGTGCACCATCTTACGAATCATTGTTGCCAAAGTTATTACAATCACGATCTTAAATATCATGCCAAAAGTGTGATGATAGGATCATAAATCGTGGTATGACTAGGAATCGTAATCAACCAGATCCAATAAGATATCAATGTCAACAAATATTGTGAAGGCTCTCAGCAGCTATATTGTTGCCATTATTCTTAGCACAAATTAAAGAATTGTTAAATTAGTATGAAACAACTTAAAAATTAATAACTCTTAATGAAAATTGTCTTGTAAGTTGTTTTAGAATGACAATAAGTCAAGATTATTGCACACTATGTCTATATTAAGACTATAATATATAGTAATGTACAATCCGTATCACATCACATTTTATAATCTTATTTTTATATCCACACAATCAACCACCATTTTCAAAGTCTTCTCTTTATACTTTTCTTTTTTTTCTAACATGTAGGTGATGCAGATGCGCATGTATATGTTTGCATATTCATCCATATAAATGCATGCGCAAAAATCCTATCTCTATATTAATGTTTTTCCGGGCCTAGACCAATAAACATTTACATTAGTGTAGTTACCATTGCAACTTTACTATCAAAAGACATGTTGACCATCAATAAAGTATAACTATTTAATTTACAAAAAATAATAAAGTATACTAGCTAAAAATACGAGTACACTACCCAACAGAATGTCTAAAATTTTTCTCCTTATACTTAGGGCTAGTAGTTGAACCACTTCCTTTGTGTTCTTATAGGAGGGATCTTTGAACAACCTTGTGAATTGTGGTTCATAAGTTTCTTTCTAAATCATTGTGGTGTTAAAGTAAGATGGCATTGATTTCACACATATTTTTCTTTTGCAAAAAGGACAAGAAATTTAGCATGTGTTTGGTTTGAGGGATAAAGAGGGTCTAGATGGGTCGATTCATTTTTAGACTTGTTTGGTTGGAGTGCATGTTTGAATGGGATTATTCATGAAGGGGAACATTTTCTCCAGATGTTGAATGACATCGTCCCTCCAGAACGAGCAGATGTGTCCATCCCTCTTCCTTAGTTTGACCATGCCCGCCTGCTCTTGCACCCCACTAGAGACGAAGATGACAAGGGTGATAGTTAGGGTTCTAGCGACGGTTGTGGCAGCCTCCCTCTCGGGTCTCTTCCCTTCTTATTCTCCAACTCTTGCGGGCTTAGAAGGGGTTCTGGGGGGAAGGATGAGGCCGCCGCAGGCATGGTACGGTCTCGCCAGAGCTCTGTGGCCATAGCGGCAGAGGTTTGGAGAGATTGTTTCGTGCCACGGTAGGCCGGGGGTAGGCAAGGAGGAAGGAGAGAATGTTATTGTGCAGGAAGGAAGAGGGGTAGAGTGGCCATCGGCAGTGGAAGGCAGGGGAGGGGCAGTCGTGGGGAGGAAGAATGGCGCGAGATAGAAGAGGGTAGAGAGGAGGAGGGCGTGCTAGCCACACCGAATGCAAAGGCAAGGGCGGTGGAGGCTTTGTGCAGAGGTTGGGGCTAAGGTTGGTGCAAGTGTGAGTTTGGGGAGTTGGAATTTACCATTATTCAAGAGAAGAAAGGAATGGAATAAATATGGTAAATGTGTGGGCTGAGCATGTTATGTGAATGATTTCACCTTAAATTAAATATGATCCATACCTCTCAAGCAAATGGAAGACAAGATATTATCCCATAAATCTAAGAAGAAACCATCTCATCCCACTATGAATTAACACAATTTCCAAAAAATATCCTTATTCTTTGATTTTATTATTTTAGTTTATCTTGTCTATTCAAGGTCTTCAAGTTTTATCTCTCTTGTATATATATTGTTTCTTCCTAAAAAGATTACATGGGGCTTTTTCCCTTCTTGAGATGCAAATGCTAATGCTCAGACACCCACCACTATAAATGTGCACACACATTCTATCAATTTTCACTATGTAACTTACAGCATGCTCTTTGGCTCACTCTCCTACATTAGAAATGCAGCACATAATTATCTCTCTCATATTGTCAACAGTAGTATACAAATATATTTCATACATAATCATATTAACTTAATTGATATGCACCTAAAATTATACTTATTGAATACTCCCTCCGTTTCAAATTATAAGTTGTTTTGACTTTTTAGTGCATCAATTTTACTATGCATCAAGTTATAACGTATATCTAGATACATAGCAATTTTATGTATATTAAAAAAAGTCAAAGCGACATATAATTTGGAATGGAGAAAAATAGATTTCAATTCCAAGAATCCAAATGGGGCTTCGAGTAATAATGGTGTTGATTTCGATAATAAATATAGGAGACCATCCATTGCTGAGTCTAGGACTCCATTCTGGATGGATAGGGTCCAAAATTCCAATCTGGATGTATAGATTTAGAGCAGATTCGTGGAAATGATCTATGCAGTGGCGAGCAAATTACTCATGCATTCTAAATTACAGTTTATTTTGTAATTTATTTTTTCATAACTCCCCTTCTTTGATCAAGTGTTTTTGAAAAAAATAAGTTTTTAAGGGAATGGATCCTATGGGCCATTAAGTTTGAATTTTGGTGTTTGATGCACAACATGATCATTTGGACTAATGCCATTTGCTAGTATACAAGCAAATGGATGCAAGGTGGACTTTGACTAGGCAAAGAAGTGATCTAGATGATCAACACCTTAAGTAAGACATTAGAAGTTTTTTAAGATCTACATGTCATGATAGAAGTTAAAGACACAAAAAGTAGAAGCGCGAACACAAATACACAAACAAATTGAAGCCACTCAGGTCAAAACAAAGAGGTGGATGAATTGGAATTGTCTAATGATTTTGTATCTGCTCAAATTGATATGACACCAGATATAAGCTTTTCATTAGCTTTCTAAAAAGTTCAAGATCACCAAAATTAGAGTTGGGGTAAACACAAAAGTTTGTCGTGTTGAAAACTGAGGATTCCCCATCTCTGGTCCCATGCTCACTAAAAATGAATTGAACAGTGTCACCATGTGGTCTGACGCTCACCGTTTGGTCTAAAACTCCTAGAAAAGGTTGCAATGACTAGTTTCAACGTTAACCTGCAAAAGCGTCAGACTCTAATACAATGGTTTGATGCACCATCATAGTTTGTGTAACACCCCTGGTGTCTAAACACTTGATTAAAATTTGATCATGTCATCATATGCATTAAGCATCATTCACTTGATTGAGAATCTTGTTATGCATTGAACTAAAATGAGTTTACTTGGTTGTGTTTGATCATATATGTGAATCTTGGTCATGTTGTCAAATTCAAATTTTCAAATTTACTTCCAAAACCCTAATTTCCAGAGGGGGTGGATCAAACCCTAAATATGCTTTTAAAAATCTAAAAAGAATTTTTCTATGGTTGTTTAAGCAATGTTGTAGAACTCTATTCCAATTGCACTTGTTGTGTTTCAAGTTTTTCAAGTGTTATTCAAGTTTTTAGAGTAATTCAAAAGGGAGTAAATCTTTTAAAAAGAGTTTCAAATTTCAAAAATGCATTTTCATTTCTAGGCCGAATTTGAAAAAGTACATGTTGACAAAAATGTAGATCATGAAATTTTAAGAACCTTTGGTATTCAAAGTTTTTCATGAAAACCCTTGGAAGCTTGTGCATTTTAAAAAATAATCCCAGGGGTAGTTCTGGCATTTCACCGAGCACTTGCATTTCGAACTGTTTCATGGCGCTGACACCTGGCCGGCCACCTGTCAAGCTCGCCGTGCGTCTCCTGGCATGGACGAGCGTCCCATCGGGTGCGTGTCAAGTCCACGATCATGTTGCCGTCTTCAAAACGGGACACCGTCCTTCCCTTGCTCCTCTTTCAACGCTCACGCTCTGCTCTGCTAACGCCGCCACGAGCGCACTCCGCATCGTCGAGCCCACGCTAGCTTTCTAGCCACTGCCAAGCTCCCCATCCACCGCAATGGCTTTTGCATTGACCTAGTACATCTTCCTCGTGAGCTGGTTGAAGCCGCCGAGCCTCCAATCGCCCGGCGCAACCTCATCTTCCTCGGCTCCGGCGAAAGCGTCGCCGCTCTGGTCAGCTATCCGCCAGGCTACACAGGGGTCGTTTTGTTCGTTCTTCTCGTGTTTCTTACTCCTTGTTCCTCGCTGAATCCGCCGCTCTTCTCCATTTTGCAAATGGTGGACCGTAGCTCCGGGAACATCGACGTTGCCACTCGGTTCGTCGCTTCCGTCGGCACGGTCTTCGTTGCCAGCACATTCTGTTTCATCTCCGGCCAAGTTCGCGCGAGCTTCGTGACCGGGATAAGCACCTCGAAATATCCGCACGCTTGGTTGTCCTTGAATCGAGCCGTTGAGCTCTGACCACGACGCGCCGTCGCGGTTCATGGTCGTCGCGACGGTGCGCTCGTCGGTGGGTCGCTATAGTTGGTCTTTTTCGAGTCCGAGTCTTGCGCTAGCTTCGTCTAGCCATCGTAACTGTAGCTGTGGTGTTGGTTGTGCGAGCGCATGCGTGTTTTTGCCAGCGCGTGACGAGCAGATCTCCGCCGTCCGCCATGGTCGTCGGCGAGGTCTCTTCGTCGTCTTTTTGTTTCGTTTTGTTTGCGGTTTGCGTTGTTTGGGGGCCGCTGAGTCTGCTGGGGTGCTTGGTTGAGCCGTTTATGGCTTGTACTTGCCGGCGTGTGTGCGGCCGAGCTCGAGTCACCGCCATTGCCGCCGGTGAGGTGTTTGCGAGGGTTGAAAAGGGCGCTATCTTACCTCGTTGGGTTCGGGGTGAAGTATAGATCCCAGCGCATGTGTTGGTTGAGCCGTTTGGTCGTTGATGGCGACGCGCCGCCGTGTTTTATGGTCGCCAGCGCCGCTGCTCTGTTTTGGGTTCACTGACAGACGGGACCCAGCTGTCAATGAGTAAAGCGAAAGGTTTTCTTATTTTCCTCTTTTGCGCAGTAATGCTTTTTGTTATTTTCATATGATTATTTTTGTGCATGCAATTCTGTAAAAAATTGTGTATGCTTTCTGTGATGTGTAGTATTTAAGAAACATATAACATGTCCATGTTTAGTACATTTTTAATTCTGTAAAAATGTCCAAAGTAATTGAAAAATAGCTTTTCCATGCTCTGTGTGTTGTTCCAAAAATTCAGAGAATTTTTGTGTAACCTTTATATACTTATACCTTGCTGTACAAAAAGTTTGGGAATTTTTGGATGAACTGATATACATGCCTATTTGTTTAATTAAGTTTAAAATGATTAAAACCCTAATGACTTTAGGATTTTGGTGATTTTAAATTGTTTGATACAAATGGTCATTTGTCCAGTGACAACCACAGTATGGACATATATTTTGATGTGTTGTTTTCTCAGTGCTTTTGGACATAATTATTATCTTAGATAATCAAGTAATAAGAGATTGATTAAATTGCTTTATGCTCTAGTTTCAATTTCTTACATGAAAGAAAGTTGTACTCAAGGTTGTAATATGTTTTGTTTATCTCTTAAGTACATGTTTGTGTGTTGCAAAGCATCATGTTTATCATTTCAAGCATCATCTAAGCATGTCATATTATCGTGTAGATATCTCGTTGGTTGGGTTGGATAATCCCTCTAGTGAAGGGGGTTGGATAATGCCTCTAGTGAAGGGGTTTTCTCTCTTGTTGAATCTGAGCCTGAGTTTGTGTATCCCTCCAACGAAGGCAAGCCCCGGTGCATTCAAACCCTACCTTATATTTAAAATCTTTTATCTAAATACATTTATGGTTTATATTATTGCATTATCTTACTTTATTAAATTCCTACTTGATGCATAGCCTTATCCTTGTATTAATTGTACCTTCTACCTTGACACTGTTTAAAGATGCAAACTTTTGGCTAAAACTACTTAGTATGCTTAGAACTTTTATAGTAGGTGATTTCCGGTCACCTACACATAGCGTATTGCTTCGGCAAATGGTTATGCTTTTGAGAAAGGTTATGTTGTTGGAAGTAATAATCGGGACCGGGCGGACATGGTATTTGAGAGCCATCAGTGGTGACTGGTGAGCGGGTTCTTTCCGCCTGTGTCATTAGGAACCGTCCGTTGTAACAAGTCCATGGGTTATGACTTTGGAGTACTTATCATATACCTTTAGGGAAACTGGACTCTGGCTAATCCAGTCTAAAGGACGGTTAACCCGCACTGGGAGTGGAGAGATGGCGAGAGTAGTGTGTACCCTCCAAGTTCGAGGAACTAGATGGAGGTGTACTGTGCTCTCGGGTGGCGAGCCCCCGTTCTTGGATGGAGGATCCAGGGAAAACTAGTCATATGCGTGCTTTAGTGTTGTATATGTCGTGTGATAGGGAAGTCCTAGCTGGGTTTAACCGGTTCGAATCATCGTGTTCCTCGGAAATGGAAACATAATCATGTCTTTTACATCGTAGTTAATGAAACTTAAATTGGATACTTGTCGGTTCCTTTCATGGTTGTTGTATTACCTTGTTATCAATCATAAATCTAGATTGGTACTTGAGTAATTTTTATGAACGAATTAAATGATTTTCAATTGTCTTTATAAATACTCATTTATGCAAAATTCTTGATTCTTGCAAACCACCCCTTGAATCCTATGACTTGCATAGCTTTTGTCCACCAAATATTTTCTTTTGTCGGATAAGTCTTGTTGAGTACTCCCGTACTCAGGGTTTCTTAACCCCTATTGCAGATGAGGGTCCCAATCCGGTCTGTGTAGCTTCGTGTTGCATGACCGGTGTTTCAGTGGAGGAGGATGAGTATTAGTTGTCTTTGCTTGACTCTTGTGCAAGAGTACCTCGGTTGTTAGCTTATACTCTATCATGGCTTGATGTAATAATATCGTATGATACTATGTTATGTTTCAAAACCTATGGTTTGTAATATGACTCTAAATTTCCGCTACTTTGATGTAAATTAAATTATTGTATTACTTCTGCAATGTTTATAATGAGGAGATCCTGTTCGGAAAAAGGTGAATGACCCGTTGTAAAGTGGCGATACCTGACGGGCTAATTAATACTTGGATCATTTGTTTTAGATTAAGTCGGATGGACATTAATCCTGGCAAGTGGGCCATGTTCTTAAGAGGTTCTGTAATAGTTGGTATCAAAGCTCTCCTTATTACAGATCTTGTAGTAGTAAGTTTTTCAAAAATGTTTTGGATCTTAAATTAAAATTTGGTTTGAGTCCAAAAACTTCTTTAACTTATCTTTTCTCTTGTTAAAATAATAGGAGAGTAGTTTTTAGGAATATCAAGCTGATGGTATAAATATGGTTATATATATATATGCCCTATAAATATGTTATGTAAATATTGTCGTATTCGTAGGAACGTATCATGCATCATATCATACAACTTGGGATGGGTTTAAAATTTTGTTCTTAATCGAATTAAAATTTATCATATTATTTACTTGCCTCTTTTAAAATCTTGTCTATAGGATGGCCAGGACTAAGTGCACGACTCGCAGGTTCTTCGGACCGCGGGGCATTCCTCGCTACAGGCTGGCGTCACGTGCAGGCAGTGGCGAGAGCATCCAGCAGGGTGCTAGCCACAGTGCTCGTCGCAAGGCGAAGATCGAGTACCTGGAGACTAAGTTGGGCCGGATGAAGGCAAACAGGGACGAGTTTGCTGGTAGGACTGACACCCTGGAGGACAAGGTGGAGGAGATGGAGGCTGAGTTGCAGGAGTGTCAGGAGAAGTTGGCAGAGAAGGAGGAGCAGCTGGCACAAAAGGAGACTGAGGTGGCCTATGCTGAGGGTCACATGTACCAGTATCTGGGAGAGAGGAATGAATCCTAGGACCGAGAGCACCTCCTGTCCGACATGTACCTCAACTAGGGGCACTATGCGGGCAATCTTGAGGTGTACAACAATGTGCTCCATGAGGAGGTTCACCACCTCACCTACATGTTGAACCCCGAGTACCAACAGTAGGCTTTGGCAGAGGACCTTGGGGAGCTTGTTCAGGCGGACTTGTCTTTTGCCGACCATTTCTTTGCACCTACACCTGAGGCTAAGGGTGGAGTTGAGCCAGCACCTGGGGTGATCGTGGAGGACGAGTCCGTACCAGAGCCAGTGGTAATCGTCGAGGACGAGCAGGAGGTGGAGGTTATGGTCCTTAGTGACGACGAGTAGATCATGTATCATCTAGCTATCTAGTTCGGATGCGAGTAGTGGATCTTGTGTAATATAATTTACCTTTATCGCTTTCAGAATTCTTTAGTTTCCAGCACTTTCATGTTATGATGGTCATGTAATATAAGTGTGGGCACTTTGGTACTTTTATGCTTGTGTCTCAATAAAAGTATGTTGCGCAAACAGATGGCTGAACATAACAATGTTGGGGCTCATGATGGGGAACTTCCTGATCCACCCCCTGCACCACCAACCTTGGCACAAACTTTGGCTGCGTTAATCAATGTTTCAGCAAATAATGCTCGCCTCTTGAATGAGCTTGCTCAACATCACCAGCAAGATGGTCATGGAAACCGGGGTCGCAATAATAATCAGGAGATGACTTCTGTCGATTTCACAGACACCCGTCCTTCTGTTTTCACCAAGGCAGATGAGCCCTTGGAAGCTGATGATTGGCTCCACACCATGGAGCAGAAGTTCGAGCTGATAAATTGCACAGAGGTGCAAAAGCTAGTCTTTGCAGCTTAGCAACTTCGTGGTGTAGCAGGATCCTGGTGGTCGACCTTCACAGCTATGCAGCCTGCGGGTCCTCATGTCACCTGGACGGAATTTCGTGAGGCCTTTCATGCGCACTATATTCCTGCTGGTGTGATGGAATCCAAGTTAGAAGAATTTCTGACTCTCAAGCAAGGAGATTCCACAGTTATGCAGTACGTGGGCAAGTTCAATCATCTTTCACAGTATGTTGTGGAACATGTCAGTATTGATGCTAAGAAGAAGAGGTGGTTTCTCAGGGGGCTCTCAACTAAGTTGCACACCATGCTCAATCACAATCCTAATGCCACATATCATGAGGTGGTAAGCATGGATATCTCTGCTGAGACTTCGCTGCGCATCCATAGGGAGGCAAAGAAGAAGAAAGTTGTTGCGGGGTCTTCCAGTGGTGGTCAGAAGAGGCAGAAGATTATCTATCACCCTCAGAACCACAATCGCTTTCAGTATCATCCTCCTCAGCAGAAGTTTGGGCAGCAGTTCTCTGGGGGTTCGCAGTACTCTAGGCAAAATGTTGGTCCAAAGAATCCAGTGGTTGTCAAACAAACCAGCAATGTCTGTTTCAATTGTGGAAAGGTGGGCCATTATTCTAATGTGTGTCCTCTTTAGAAGCAGTACAATTAGAAGTTTGTGGGGAATCAGCAGCAGCAGCAGAAGCTAAATGTTAATGCTGGGAATCAGAAGAACAAGGTTGAACAGAATACTGGGCGGGTGTTTCATTCCCAGGGTGAAGGAATGCCGAAAGGAGAACCCATATTGCAGGGTATGTTTCTTATCAACAATCAACCTGCAGTTATTCTCTTTGATTCTGGTGCATCATATTCTTTCATTGATAAGTCATTTGTGCTCAAGCATAGCATTCCTTTGTCTGAGTAAAAAATGGACTTTTATGTGCAAACACCAGGTGGTCGTATCGCAACTAGAGAATTGGTTTATCAAGTATCTTTGAGTCTGGGTGGGCATATCTTTCCCACGACCATGGTAGTGCTTCCTAACCAGGGTTTAGATGTGATCCTGGGGATGAATTGGTTACAGCAGCACAAAGCTGTGATCGATGTGTTGATTAGAACTATCAAGGTAGATGTATCAGACAGTAAATCCCAACTCTTGATTCAGCTATCTGTGCCTAAGAGGGAAGTGGAGAAGGTCTGTGTTATAACTGCCGTTGGGGTACATGATATTCCAATAGTACGTGAGTATCCATACGTCTTTCCTGATGACTTACCTGGCTTACCTCCCAATAGAGATGTTGAGTTTTCTATAGAGTTAAAGCCTGGCACAGCACCCGTCTCTAGAAGAGCCTATCGAATGCCTCCCAAAGAGCTAGCAGAGTTGAAGACTCAATTGAATGAGTTTCTCGATAAAGGTTTCATTCGACCTAGTTCATCGCCATGGGGTTGTCCGGCTATTTTCGTAAAGAAGAAGGATCATACTCTTCGCATGTGCGTTGATTATCGTCCCTTGAACGAGGTGACCATTAAGAACAAGTATCTGTTGCCGCGGATTGATCTTCTCTTTGATCAACTTGTTGGAGCTACGGTGTTTACCAAGATTGACTTGCGATCGGGGTACCATCAGATCAAGATCCGACCTGAAGATATCCCCAAGACAGTGTTTACCACTAGATATGGGCTTTATGAATATCAAGTAATGTCATTTGGTTTGACCAATGCGCTGGCATACTTCATGTATCTGATGAACTCATTGTTCATGCCGGAGCTGGACAAGTTCGTGGTCGTCTTCATTGATGATATTCTTATCTATTCCAAGAATGAAGAAGAGCATACCCATCATCTTAGGATTGTCTTAACTTGGTTGCGAGAACATCAGCTTTATGCTAAGTTCAACAAGTGTGAGTTTTGGTTGAAAGAAGTGCAATTCCTAGGACATGTTTTGTCCAATGGAGGAGTGGACGTTGATCCTAGTAAGGTGAAGGACATTCTGGATTGGAAGCCACCAACGACAGTCCATCAAGTTCGAAGTTTCCTCGGTATGGCTGGTTATTATCCTCGGTTTATTCCAGACTTTTCTTGAGTCTCGAAGCCCATTACCAGTCTACTAAAGAACCATACCAAGTTCGTGTGGTCTAATGAGTGCGAAGAAGCTTTTCATACCTTAAAGAAGTTAATGACTACAGCTCCAGTATTAGCTCAACCTAATATTGAAAAGCCCTTCGATATATATTGCGATGCATCCGGTATTGGTATTGGGTGTGTCTTAATGCAAAAAGGAAGAGTCATTGCTTATGCTTCTAGGCAATTGAAGAAGCACGAAGAGAACTATCCAACTCATGATCTAGAATTGGCGGCAGTTGTCCATTCTTTGAAGATTTGGCGGCATTATCTTCTGGGCAACCTTTGTCATATCTATACAGATCATAAGAGTTTGAAGTATATATTCACCCAGTCGGAGTTGAATATGAGGCAAAGGCGATGGTTGGAGCTTATTAAAGATTATGATCTTAAAGTGCATTACCATCCAGGTAAAGCAAATGTTGTAGCTGATGTCTTAAGTCGTAAGGGTAGTTGCAACTGTCTGAGCCTAAAAACGGTAAATTCCACTTTGTTATGAGTTAGAAAAGCTAGGCATATCTATGGTGCAGCATGGCAGTCTAGCTAGTATCTCGGTGGAACCCAGCATTCGTGACCAAATTATCGAAGCTCAGAAAACCAATGCCGGTATCGCTCATCTTAAAGCAAAGGTTAGATCTAGGACACCTACTTGTTTTAAGTTAGATGAAGCCGATGTGCTCTAATTCAAAGATCGTCTTGTGGTACCTAAAGTTCTAGAGTTGTGACAAGCTATTCTTGATGAAGCTCATACTTCTCGTTTGTCCATTCATCCTGGAAGCAACAAAATGTACCAGCATTTGAAGCGGAAGTTCTGGTGGACAAAGATGAAGATTGAGATAGCAGGTTATGTGGCTAAGTGCGACACTTGTTAGAAAGTGAAAGCAGTGTGTTTGAAACCTGGAGGTCAACTTCAACCTTTGCTAGTTCCCGTTCGGAAGTGGGAAGACATCAGTATGGATTTCATAGTGGGTTTGCCTAAGACCTCTAATGGTTATGACTCCATCTGGGTAATTGTTGATCGACTTACCAAGTCTGCACATTTTCTACCAGTTAAAACCACACACCCGATTGTTGTCTATGCTAAGTTGTTCCTATCAAGAATAGTAAGTCTTCATAGTGTTCCCAGAACCATAGTATCAGATCGAGGAACTCAGTTTGTCTCAGCTTTTTGGAGGCATCTTCATGAGTCACTTGGTACTAAACTTTTGTACAACACCGCTTATCATCCGCAAACTGATGGTCAGACTGAATGGGTGAATCAGATTTTTGAAGAACTATTGCGGTGTTGTGTTCTTAACTTTGCTGAGAAATGGGATGAATGCTTACCTTTGGCAGAGTTCTCTTACAACAATAGTTACCAGCAGAGCATAAAGATGTCGCCATTTGAAGCTTTGTATGGTCGAGGTTGTAGAACTCCTCTTAATTGGTCGGAACCTGGGGAGCGTGAGTTCTTTAGTGTCGACTTAGTTAAGGAAGCTGAAGATAAAGTCAAACAGATTTGCATCAATCTCGAGATAGCTCAGTCAAAGCAGAAGAGCTATGTTGATAAACGAAGAAGGCCACTTCAATACCAGCCAGGAGATCACGTGTACTTAAAAGTCACACCTATGAAGGGAGTCTCTAGGTTTGGAGTAAAAGGCAAGTTAGCACCTCACTATGTCGGTCCATTCCCGGTTCTGGAACGCATTGGCAGGGTGTCTTACCACCTTAAGTTGCCTGAAAACCTTTCGGCAGTGCATGATGTGTTTCACGTATCCCAGTTGAAGAAGTATCTTTAAGTTAAGGATACGATCGTTGAAGTTGAAGGAGTGTAGTTGGAACCTGATGTGACATACTCTAAGTATCCTGTAAAGGTTCTTGATTGAAAAGATCGAATTACTCGTCGCAAGACCATCAAGTTCTATAAGGTTCAGTGGGACCAGCACTCTTAAGAAGAAGCTACTTGGGAATCTGAAGATTATCTTTTAGAGAATTTCCTGGAGTTTTATGCTTCTATAGTTTGAGCTATTTTGTAAGACCTGGTCATAGTTGTAATATAAAGGATGTGAAAAAGAAAAGTTCTTGATACGTTTCCTTTTCCATTACTTTGTTTACACTCCTAAATCTCGAGACGAGATTTCTTTAAGGGGGAAGGGTTGTAACACCCCTGGTGTCTAAACACTTAATTAAAATTTGATCATGTCATCATATGCATTAAGCATCATTCACTTGATTGAGAACCTTGTTATGCATTGAACTAAAATGAGTTTACTTGCTTGTGTTTGATCATATATGTGAATGCTAGTCATGTTGTCAAATTCAAATTTTCAAATTTACTTCCAAAACCCTAATTTCCAGAGGGGGTGGATCAAACCCTAAATATGCTTTTAAAAATCTAAAAAGAATTTGCCTATGGTTATTTAAGCAATGTTGTAGAACTCTATTCCAATTGCATTTGTTGTGTTTTAAGTTTTTCAAGTGTTATTCAAGTTTTTAGAGTAATTGAAAAAGGGGTAAATCTTTTAAAAAGAGTTTCAAATTTCAAAAATGCATTTTCATTTCTAGGCCGAATTTGAAAAGTGCATGTTGACAAAAATGTAGATCATGAAATTTTAAGCAACTTTGGTATTCAAAGTTTTTCATGAAACCCCTTGGAAGCTTGTGCATTTTGCAAAATAATCCCAGGGGTAGTTCAGGCATTTCACCGAGCACCTGCATGTCGAACTGTTTCATGGCGCCGACACCTGGCCGGCCACCTGCCGAGCTCACCGTGCGTCTCCTGGCATGGACGAGCGTCCCATCGGGTGCGTGTCAAGTCCACGACCCTGTTGCCGTCTTCAAAACGGGACACCGTCCTTCCCTTGCTCCTCTTTCAACACTCATGCTCTGCTCTGCTCACGCCGTCGTGAGCGCACTCCGCATCGTCGAGCTTGCGCTAGCTTTCCAGCCACTGCCAAGCTCCCCATCCACCTCAATGGCTTTCGCATTGACCTAGTACATCTTCCCCGCGAGCTGGTTGAAGCCGCCGAGCGTCCAATCGCCCGGCGCAACCTCATCTTCCTCGGCTCCAGCGAGAGCACCGCCGCTCTGGTCAGCTATCCCCGGGCTACACAGGGGTCGTTTTGTTCGTTCGTCTCGTGTTTCTTACTCCTTGTTGAAAGACCTTGTTTCGTTTTGGTTAATTGATGAAACCTATGAACTAACCCTTGAACTAAGTGTATGATCAAGATAGGGTGGCTCACCTTGGAACATGGAGCTAGATGGATGATCATGGTGAATCAAGTGCTCCATGGACTAAGGAAAAGAAGGAAGAGAAAAACAAAATGGACCCAAGGCAAAGGTATATCCATAGGGCCATTTTTGGTTTAGTGATCAAGAAACTATAGAGAGTGTGATCACACTTAGGATAGATAGCCGTACTATCAAGAAGGGAAAACTCGTGTCGATTGTGGTTATCATGTGCCACTTGGTTTGCATTGCATATCCATATAAAACAAACCTAAGTGACACAAACATGAACTAAAATCCATGAACTATATTGTAAAAGGCTAACACAGGGCTTAAGTGGTTGGAACACTTGGTGTTAGCACTTGGAAGCTTGGAGAAGAAGAAGCGAGTCGTTTGGAGAAAGCAAAGTGATCCGGACGCAAGGTCCGGACACAAGGGAAGCTCGGTCCGGACTAAGGAAAATGCGACCGGAGGCAAACCCTAAGGCATGGCCTTGGCGCACAGGAGGACTGGACGCAGATCAGCGTTCGGACGCTGACTCCGGTCATGCGTCCGGAGCTCGGCGCTCTCTGGACTCCTCTATTCAGAGGATCCGGACGCAAAGCACGGTCCGAACCCTGGAAACCGGACGCGCGACTGGAGCCAAGGGGCTCTCTAGATCGGCTCGGTGTAGAGTCCGTACGCGAGGCAATGATCTGGACTCCTGCACTATTGCGTGCATCTGGAGGCGACGTGGCACGCGCATGCGAAGGCGCCAACGGCAGAATTCAAACGGCAGGGCGTCCGGACGCGCACGCAATGGTCCGGACCCCCTATTCAATCTGCGTCGGGAGTCACGCAGAAAGCTGTGAAGATGGAGGCAAACGGCTAGCTCGGTGAAGATAGCTATATAAGTGTTTGGTCGGCCTCCTAGGGCTTACTCTTGCACCTCCCATTCATTTGATATACTTGTCCTTGCTTGAGATAGCCCCCAACTTACTCTCTTCACTCTTGTTGCATATTTGTGAGAGTTTGAGTGATCCAAGTGCATTGATCATTGCATTGCATCTTAGTGGCACTTGGTCATCATCATCGCCGCGTGGTTTTCTTGTTATTCTTGGTGTTTGCCAACACCTAGACGGCTTGGCGATTGTGGAGAAGCTTCGGCGCAATTGGTGATTGCTTGCGGTCGGCTTCAGTGATTGTGAGAGGGCTTGTACCCACCTCGGCGGAGAGCCAAAGGATAACTCTAGTGGATTGCTCGTGTCATTGAGTTACTCTCATTTGGGTGGATTCTTGTGGCACCCGAGTTAGTGGGCTAGGCTTGTCATTGCCTATTAGCCACCGAATCACCACTTGAGTAGTCGACACAACGGGGACTAGCTTGGTGGCAACCAAGTGAACCTCGAGAGAAAAATCGATTGTCATCTTGTCTCCTGGCTACTCTTTGGTATTCATTGTGATTGGTTCTTCCTATTGACATCCATACATCACAAGGCATCGGTATAGCAATCACCTCCTCTCTTGTATTTTCTCTCTCATATCTTGTCTAGTTAGCTTGCTAGTTAGCTTCTTTAGTAGTTGTTCTCACTAGCTTGTGCTAAGTGCTTTAGGTTCTTGCTATTGATTGATAAGCACTTAGTTAACTAGAATTGCATTGGATAGGTGGCTTTGCACCCCAAGTAGAGCTAGAGCAAAAAGCTTCGCTTAAGTGTTATCTAACCTTTTGCTCTAGTGATTTGTAGAATTTTATTAGGCTATTCACCCCCCCCCTCTAGCCATCTAGGACCTTTCACTTATTCCTCGCTGAATCCGCCGCTCTTCTCCATTTTGCAAATGGTGGACCGTAGCTCCAGGAACATCGACGTTGCCACTCGGTTCGTCATTTCCGTCGGCACGGTCTTCATCGCCAGCACCTTCTGCTTCATCTCCGGCCAAGTTCGCGCGAGCTTCATGACTGGGGTAAGCACCTCGAACTATCCGCACGCTCGGTTGTCCTTGAATCGAGTCGTTGAGCTCTAACCACGACATGTCGCCGCGGTTCATGGCTGTCACGACGGTGCGCTCGTTGGTGGGTCGCTATAGTTGGTCTTTTTCGAGTCCGAGTCTTGCGCTAGCTTCGTCTAGCCGTCGTAAGTGTATCTGTTGAGAGTTCCTATGTGATTTTGGTAATTGAGTGACAACTTAGGTGAACTAATATGTGTTTAAGTGATATATACACAGGAGATTAGTTCACATGTGATTGTGTGATAAAGGAGCTTATTGCACATGAAACATGACATGGAGTCATATGATCAAGGTGGAGAAGATCAAGATGAGGCTTGACTTGATGGACCGGTTGCAAGTGTGAAGGGCAAGCGGGTGATGCTTGGCGCCGATGGACCAAGGCAACGGTGAAGAGCAAGTGAGGTCAAGATCGATGAACCAACACGGTCATGTGATGATATGAAATGGATCATATCATTTGACAAGTGGTTGGTGCATGTGTTGCATCAACATTGGAGAAGGAGATGGAATGGAATGTGCAAGGCAAAGGTATAACCATAGGCCATTTCATTTCACCGGTCATAGGTGTGTAGAGAAGATTATGACCGGGTTTAGGATAGATAGCCGTACTATCAAGAGGAGAAAACGTGTTTGCATATTGGTTATCTAGTGCCATTGTGAACGATCTAACTTTGCGATGCATTAGGATCGAGTGGCGTTGTGAGAGCAAGTGAAAATGCTTTGAAAAATCTTGTGAAAAATGCTAACACACTTGCACAAGGTGGTGATCACATTTGTGTTAGCACATGAGAAGCAAGGAAGAAGTCGGAGAAGTGTTTGAGCAGAGACAGGCAGTCCGGACGCTGGGTCCAGACGCTAGGGCATGTGTTGTCCGGACCATGGTGCATGCGTCCGGAAGCAAACCCTAGGCAGTTGCGGCTGAGGAGAGGAGTCCAGACGCATCCGGACACAGGGTCCGGAGTCTAGCGCTCTCTGTTGTTCTCTGGTGTGGAGATCCGGACGCACGTGTGTTGGTCCGGTGTGGCACTGTTGTGTGCGTCCGGAGGTGCTGCTGGCTCGGGGGAGCTCTCGGGTGCTCTCGGACGCTCGGGAAAATATTTCCGGACGCCGGGAATAGCGAGTCCGGACCCTGTGAACAGGAGAGTCCGGAGACACGTGGTTGCGCGCAGTGAGCGCGCCAATGGGAAAATTCAAACGGCTAGGAGGGTCTGGACGCGCACATGATGGTCCGGGCCCCCTATGATCTTGCGTCCAAAGGTACGCAGGAAGGCCCAGTGATGGGGCAAAACGGCTAGTTTCGATGGGGAGGCTATTTATAGCCCTTGGCCGGCCATTGGGGCTGGTTGAGCACCTTGGGCATTTTTTGCCTCTAGTGTGCTTGGTGAAGGAGCCCTCTAACTCACTGTGCAAGCAAATAGTGTGATCTAATTGCGAGTGAGTGATCTCTAGTGTGTCGCTTTGAGAGATAGCTTCGTGTGGCACTAGGTGATCGTGTTGCAAGCCGGTGGTGCTTGTTACTCTTGGAGGTTGCCACCTCCTAGACGGCTTGGTGATCGTGGCTCCGTCGAAGCACGCAAGAAGCTTGTGCGTGGCTCCGGAGAAGGCTTTGTGAGGGGCATTGTGCTCGCCCCATGGGGATCGCGAAGAGAAACTCTAGTTGAGCGTGTCATTGAGCTACCCTCACTTGTGGGTAGATTCTTGCGGCGCCCGAGTTAGTGGGCTAGGCTTGTGAACGCCTATTAGCCGTCGAATCACCAAGTGAGTGGTCGACACAACGGGGACTAGCTTGGTGGCGACCAAGTGAACCTCGGGAGAAAAATCACCGTGTCAACCTTGTACATCTTCTGGATGGTTTGCATTCTCCAAATCACTAGCTTGTATTTACTTATTCTTACTTGTGCTAGTGTTTAGTTGTTGCTCTTGTAACTAGTTAGCTTGTGTAGCTTAACTAGTTGCCTTCTAGCTTGTGTAGCATAGAAGTAGCTCTTGAGTGGCTAATTGGCTTGTGTAGTCTTGTTAGTCACATTGCTTAGTTTGTGTAGCTAAGTAAGTTGAGCTCTCTAGTTGACTTGTGTAGTCTTGCTAGAGAGCATTGCTAGTGAGCTTAGGTGCTTTGTGCTTTGCTTACTTGCATGTGTAAGAGCTCCCGGTTTGCTTAGAGTACTAGTTGCTTAGGTTTGTGTGACCTTGCAACCTAGACTTGTTTATGTGAGCCTCCTAGCTTGGCACCTTAAGTAGCATAATAGACATCTTTGCTAGGTGATAAAGTAATAGATAAAGGGGTGTAGTCTTGGCTAGACCGATAGTTTTAATTCTGCAATAGTTTCGGTTAGCCAAAGCGTTTAAGTTTTAAGAAAAGACTATTCACCCCCCCCCCCTCTAGTCCGCCATCTCGACCCTACAGCTGTAGTGTTGGTTGTGCGAGCGCATGCGTGTTTTGGCCAGCACGTGACGAGCAGATCTCCGCCGTCCGCCATGGTCGTCGACGAGGTCTCTTTGTCGTCTTTTCGTTTCGTTTTGTTTGCGGTTCGCGTTGTTTGGGGGACGCTAAGTCTGCTGGGGTGCTTGGTTGAGCCGTTTATGGCTTATACTCGCCGGTGTGTGTGCGGCCGAGCTCAGGTCGCCGCCATTGTCACCGGTGAGGCGTTTGCGAGGGTTGAAAAGAGCGCTATCTTACCTCGTTGGGGTCGGGGTGAAGTGTAGAGCCCATCGCATGTGTTGGTTGAGCCGTTTGGTCGTCGACGACGACGCGCCGCCGTGTTTTATGGTTGCCGGCGCCGCTGCTCTGTTTTGGGTTCACTGACAGATGGGACCTAGCTGTCAGTGAGTAAAGCGAAAGGTTTTCTTATTTTCCTGTTTTGCACAGTAATGTTTTTTGTTATTTTCATATGTTTATTATTGTGCATGAATAAATTCTGTAAAAATTTGTGTATGCTCTCTGTGATGTGTAGTATTTAAGAAACATATAACATGTCCATTTTTAGTACATTTGTAATTCTGTAAAAATGCTTAAAGATGCTAGTGAGTCTTATCCTTGTATTAATTGTACCTTCTACCTTGACACTGTTTAAAGATGCAAACTTTTGGCTAAAAATGCTTAGTATGCTTAGAACTTTTATAGTAGGTGATTTTCGGTCACCTACACATAGTGTATTGCTTCGGCAAATGGTTATGCTTTTGAGAAAGGTTATGTTCACTACTACAGAAATGATTTTGCATAGCACATGGCTTTTATTAGCCGTGGCGGTTTTTCACCTAAACCGCCACGGTTAATAGGTGGCCGGAAAGCCCACCGGCTTGGGGTTCCAACCGCCACGGTTAATGCATTAATCTTGGCGGTTGTTATAACCTAACCACCACGGTTAATGGACTATTAACCATGGCGGTTACTGTAACGCAACTGCCACGGTAAATACATTAACCGTACCAGTTGGTATAATCTAACCGCCACGGTTAATACCATTAACCATGGCGGTTGTTGTAACGCAACCGCCACGGTAAATACATTAACCGTGGCGTTTATTGTAACCTAACCATCACAGAAACACAATTCGGCCCAAACAGCCCATCTAAGCCCGACAACGGGCTAGTATATATACTAGCACAGAAACCCTAATTCCTTCCCTCCTCCCTTCCCTCTTCCCTCAGAATCTCGGCACAAGGCAGGCCAGCGGCACGAGGGGCCGCGGGAGGCGGGGCGGCGCGACCGCGCGGGCCATGGCGGCGCGCCCGTGCGTGCCATGGAGGCGCGAGCGCGAGGCGGGGCGGCGTGACCGTGCGGGCCACGGCGGCGCAAGGGGCCGCGCGACCGCATGGGCAAGCGACGCGAGGGGCTGCGCTAGGCGCGGCGGCGCGACGGGCTGCGCGATCCGCGCGGGCAAGCGGCGCGACGGGCCGCGCTAGGCGCTGCGGCGTGACGGGTGGCTGCGCGACGGCGGCGCGATGGCGCGACTGCGAGCCCTAGGCGGCGGATCTAGGGTTGGCGAGGTCTGGGCATGGGCCTGGGCCTGGACCTGGATCTGTTTTTTTATATTTTTTTCTGATTAACCGTGGTGGTTTTCCTAACATAACCACGACGGTTAATGGTCCGATTAATTGTGACCATTGATCTGTGGCGGTTGGAAAAACCGTCACGGTTAATCAAATTCAACCGCCACGGAAAATGATTTTTGTAGTAGTGGTTGTTGGAAGTAATAATCGGGACCGGGCGGATACGGTGTTTGAGAGCCATTAGTGGTGACTGGTGAGCGGGTTCTTTCCACCTGTGTCATTAGGAACCGTCCGTTGTAACAAGTCCATGGGTTGTGACTTTGGAGTACTTATCATATACCTTTGGGGAAGCTGGACTCTGGCTAATCCAGTCTAAAGGACGGTTAACCCGCACTGGAAGTGGAGAGATGGCGAGAGTAAGTGTGTACCCTCCAAGTTCGAGGAACTGGATGGAGGTGTACTATGCTCTCGGGTGGCGGGCTCCTGTTCTCGGATGGAGGATCTAGGGAAAGGTAGTCATATGCGTGCTTTAGTGTTGTATATGTCGTGTGATAGGGAAGTCCTAGCTGGGTTTGACCGGTTCGAATCGTCGTGTTCCTCGGAAATAGAAACATAACCCTGTCTTTTACATCGTAGTTAATAAAACTTAAATTGGATACTTGTCGGTTCCTTTCATGGTTGTTGTATTACCTTGTTATCAATCATAAATCTAAATTGGTACTTGAGTAATTTTTATGAACGAATTAAATGATTTTCAATTGTCTTTATAAATGCTCATTTATGTAAAATTCTTGATTCTTGCAAACCACCCCTTGAATCCTATGACTTGCATACCTTTTGTCCACCAAATATTTTCTTTTGTCGGATAAGTCTTGTTGAGTACTCCCGTACTCAGGGTTTGTTAACCCTATTGCAGATGAGGGTCCCAATCCGGTCTGTGTAGCTTCGTGTTGCATGACCGTTGTTTGAGTGGAGGATGATGAGTATTAGTTGTCTTTGCTTGACTCTTGGGCAAGAGTACCTCGGTTGTTTGTTTATACTCTATCATGGCTTGATGTAATAATATCGTATGATACTATGTCATGTTTCAAAACCTATGGTTTGTAATATAACTCTAAATTTCCGCTACTTTGATGTAAACTAGGTGAGTGCCCGTGCGTTGCAACGGAACAGCAAAACATTTGTCTAAATCAATATTATTCATCAACTGAAATACTTGCAAAATAACCAACCCAAGATATGATATGGTTCATTAGGTAACTTTTTACACAGGATATACATGTATCAAAGTGAGAAAAAACCGAAACAAGATCTCCATAAACCACTTCGGATTAGATGGAACAAAAATACATGAGGAAATAGTTTACAGTACATGCTATCGACCTTGAGGCTTCACGGCTGGCAAAGTGCTCACAAATGTGGCATATTTTTCTGCTTGCACTGGTACTCATCTTGAAGCCTGAAACTAAGAGGAAAAAGCTTACAATGTACTTGACACTAACACATTACTATTTGGTTTGGACTTTGGAGAATTTGTAACATATAAGCAGTATTACAAGGTGGATCCATAGGTTGGGTTTTGTATGTTATGGTGGCATAGAAATTAGATACCCATAATCAGATAACATGTTTGTACAAATTTAATTCTACTCAGAAACAGACGTAATCATAAAAATTTGATACCTCTTGCTAGTGGTCTCCATCTACCCGCCCCACCTATGTACCACAGTGGAGATCCTCATCCTCCTACCCGGCAGCAGAGTCCCTTCAAGGCCAATCTCAATCTCTTACATAGACAAGATATTTAAAAAGACAGTTTTTGGAGACAATATATACACAAATATAGTTTGTAGATAAACCAAACATGACAAACAATAGAGCTTTGTTTTGCTATTTTTTAAAACATATTAAAGACCACAGGGCAACATGACGGACCATATAGCATGCTTGTTTGTTTGTTGATGATAAGCTCCCTTCACGAAATGTCATATGTACTGAAAATGGTCGAGCTCCCTTCTCTAGCCTCCCAAGTTTGCAAAGATGGATCAGTGGCACAAACTCAGAGCGGTCTATGCTGCACACAAATATGCGAGCCTCATCTTCACCTTGTATACACCTTGTATAGGCAGGTCCCCTGCATTGACACATGATAAGATGAAACTGGATCAAAAGTTCAGAACCAAGTAAATATGATCGGTAAACAATACCATTTGTTCTAGGAAAAATATGAATTATTGGACCAATAAATGGAGGCAAGAAAAAGTAATTCCACCGTCTAGTAATCAAGTATTTTACAGCTTACATCCAATCTATCTCCAAAAAAATCTGACAGTCCAATCTCTATCAGGAGCAGTATATAGTGAATTGTCAAATAGGATCTTTCCCTGTGAAATATCTGGGTGTCCCAGTCAGCCCCAGTAGGTTACACCTATCTGATTGGGCTCCAATTATTGATAAAAGTAATAAAAGGCTTGATGTCTGGAAGGGTGGAACTATGTCTATAGCTGGGAGAGCTACTCTCATTAGTTCCTGTCTTAATAACTCTCCTATCTATCAAATGTCGATCTATCTTACTCCAAAAACCATTGTGGAGCAAATCGATAAGATCAGAAGAACTTTCTTCTGGCAAGGAGGTAGCACAAAAAAGAAATACCATTTGGTAAAATGGAATAAAATCTGTAAGAATAAAAAGAAAGGCGGTTTGGGGATCAAGGATCTGAGGAAAATGAATATGAGTCTCTTGGCCAAATGGTGGTGGAGACTTGAACATGAACAAGGCCTATGGCAGTTGATAGTTAAAAGCAAGTATTTAAAGAAAAACTCTATTTTTTCTGTTCATCACAAAATTAATGACTCTCCTATCTGGTATGACTTGTTGAAAATCAAGGATATATATCTACATGGTACAAGTGTTAAGATTCAAAATGGGATTAACACTAGATTCTGGTGTGATCCCTGGATATATGATAAACCAATATGTGAAGTCAGTCCCAGTTTATACAATCTGTGTGAGCAAAAAGATAGCTCTGTGGCTGATGTGAAGAATGGAATGTGTCTCCTTACTTTTAGGAGATGGCTCCCTGAGGAATTACAAACTTGCTGGAATAAAATACAAGATGATGTTCATATATTCAAGCTAGAAGACTCTGATGATATCATCACTTGGAAGTTTGAAAAGAATAGTAAATTTTCTGTAAACTCCATGTACAATGCTTTGATGGAGAATGATACTGGCCCCCATCATAAGAGAATTTGGAAAGGAAAAACCCCCCAAAAAATCAAAAAAATTATGTGGTTAATGTCTAATGAGGCAGTATTAACTAAGGATAATCTCATTAAAAGGAAATGGAAAGGTGATCCTTGCTGTTATTTCTGTACACAATCTGAAAATATTAATCATCTCTTCTTTACCTGTCACATAGCGAAAGTTGTTTGGACAGTCATTGCAAAATGCATTGGAGCCAATAATATCCCTAACTCTTTAGAACAGTGTTGGGAATGGTGTGAAAGGTGGTTACCTAATGAAAAAAAAACTCACTTCTAGGGGGTCTCGGCAATCTGCTGGGCGATTTGGAAGGCTCGTAATAGAGCCTGTTTTGAAGGCAAAGTGATCAAAAACCCGCTGGAAATTATTTGTCATGCTGGTTCATTCTTATGTTATTGGACAGGTCTATATGCTGAGATTGATAGAGATATGCTGATCGATGGTGTTAACACCATGCTGCGTGAGGCGACAAGGCTGCTGGCTAGCAAGGACAGTAAAGAGGACCAGAAACGTCTGAAGCTCAGCCCCGAAGACAAGGGACAAGACCAGTGAGGGGAGAGAAGATGGAAGACACCCTTTCTGTGTCACCTGGCGTTCCTGGAAATTGCCTGCTTTAGTTATCTTGTTCTGTTGCTTGCAAACATGTAACTAAGGTCGTCGATAACTCCTTTCTTTTGGTATCCCTGCTGCTAATGTCTTCAGCTAGTTGTGTGCTAGTCTGAGTCCTTCTCTGAGACAGAGATTGAGTCTGTTAGCGTCTTTAAGTTTCTGAACCTGTCTCTATCTGGTTTCGCATCACAAACTCTTGTATTTCCGTTCATCGTTAATGGAAATGGGGGAAAGCCTTCGTGAGGAAAAAAGGAGCAGTATATAGAAAATTTAAAATTAAGAATTCCTAAGGACATAAGAGAAGCACCTACCAGGAGCAGGTGAAGAACTTGCAGTGGGTTCTGGGTTATATTTATTTCGATGAGCTCATGAAAAGAGGATTGGTCCAGTCATGTATTATTCATCAGGTGGATAATCATGACACTATGATAGGGCTTCCTCATAATAAGATTTATCTAACTGACTGTCAAGTTTGCAGATTACATCCGAAGAGAAAGGGTGGCCATACATGTTGGGGGCTTGTTGCAATTGAGCAGCTGTCGTCCGGCAGCGGCAGCAGCGGGAGCATCCAGGTTGACAAGCCAGTGTCCTACGTCAGTGTCAGGAGAAATTCATGGATGAAGGATTAATAGGCTTCTTAGTCCGTGACATCTCATTGTGCAAAGGATAATATAAAATAGTATAGAAAAAATACAAAATTACATGGTTCATTGTGCAAAAGCTAATGTAAAATAGTATATGACATCACAACTTTATGTCACAAGAAAATATATGAAATAAAATAGTTCTACCAAACAGTTTTAAGATCTTGGAGTTCCGACGAGTTCTAAAATTCAGAGTACATACATGTTATTGCTCAATGAAATTTACAAAATGGCACTGCTCAATGAACCTTTTGAAATGTTCAGACTACATACATGAACTGCCGATGGAAAATTCAAGAATGAAAACTGAATTTTGAAGATTCTTGATGCTGACATGCTTAATATTCATTAAATTGATCTGCGTGACAATTTCAAATCTGATCCTTCCTAGCAGCACAATGATTTAATAAGAGATTAAAATACAGCGGGTCCCAAATAGGTAGGTGTTCTTATCATCAGGAAGGGATAGCAACTTCCAGCAGGTGGCTTCACATGACGGGAGAAACTATTTTTTCCCCTTTGTTTATCATTATTTTGTCTGTTTTTAAAATTCACAACCTTTTTGTCTTAATATTTTAGTTTTCTCTGTTTTAGAAGCTGAGTTGTACTAAAGTCCATTTCATTCGTGCAACAAACAATATGATTGTTTTAGTTTTCTCGCCAAATTGATAAAATAAAATCAAAATACCTTAAATTGTGCTAGTATATGATGATGGATGCATCCACTATCCAGCATTCATTTAGCTAACTGTCTATTATAAACTCTGAATGCATATGGGCCATACAGCATTTAGGCGAGTCATCAAGGAAAAATAAAAATAGTTATTCAGGTTGCCACAGATGCAGTAAAGGACATGGGTGTGCACATGTAGGCATAATAATCTTTGGAAGCAATCGAAGTTAGCAGGCAAACACATATAATTGGATCAGATCTGAATAGCCAATTAGAGTTGGGTGCACGGTTTTATAGTTCACCTGGTGGAAGCGAGCGACAGTGTACGAGTTGAAGAAGTTGGGTTCCGCTGCGACATAGTTCTGGAAGAAGGTGCAGAGCGCGAGGGCGAGCTGGATGTGCGAGGCCTCCTCCACCTGCTGCGCCTAGCTCTTGGTGCTGCTGCTGCTCGTACAAGCGCCGATTCATCTACTACCTGCGCAAGCTGGCCACTTCTTTGGGGATGCCTAATCAACTGTCGGGAGCGAGTCAATCGACGCATCGAAGTTCATACTATCGTCATCCTGCAGTGATCTAGCAAGAACAGAGTCAAACAACGAGGTAGCAGATGAATCGGCGCGAGATAAAAATCCTATGCGGGGAAGGGGCAGGGCTCTGTGCCGCGGGACATCGCTCGCGCCGGCGCTCGGGCTGCGGCGTAGGGCCTGCCCGTGCTAGGGCTCCAAGCGGACAGCATCTCGTGCTGCCAGCGCCGCAGGCCAGCTGGTGCGCCACCACGTCGCGTCGCAGCCCCAGCCGAACGCTGGCCGCCGGCGACCGCGCGAGGGGCCCAGGCGCAGGCAAACTGCTGTCCGCCTAGCCGCCGCCGCTACGGCTGGCCGCGGGACACAGACTGAGCGTGGGGGCGAACCGGTCGCCGCTGCTGGTACTCTTCGAGGGAGCGCGAGGATTGGGCGGCGCGGGCGGGTACGCGCGGCACGGACGGAGGCGAGTCGCGGGAGCCGGGGAGGCGTGGTGCCCGGTCGGCTTCGGTCTCAGGCGCCGAGGCGGGCGGCGAGGTGGAGGCGCTGGGTCCGGGGAGGAGGTGTCCGCCGGGCGGCGCGGGAGCCGAGGAAGGCGCCGAGGCGGGCGGCCCTGGCGTAGAGACGTGGAGGCGCCGAGCCCAGGGAGGAGGCGTCCGCCGGGTGGCGTGGGAGCCGGGGAGGTGGGCGTGGAGGGGGCCGGGGAGGAGGCGTTGAGACGGGCTGCGCGGGACCCGGGGTCGTGGCCTCGTGGGCGTCGGGGGACGCGCGGTTGCCGGGGTGAAGCGAAGGAGGTGGTGTAGACGATATCGTTAGGAATCTTTTAGTTGTAGAGATTAAATTATTACTATATTACTTCTGCAAGGAGATCTGTTCGGAAAGAGTTGAATGATCCGCTATAAAGTGGCGACACCTGACGGACTAATTAAGATTTGGATCATTTGTTTTGGATTAAGTCGGATAGACATTAATCCTAGCAAGTGGGTCATGTTCTGTAACAGTCTGGTCCGACGGTCCGCAAAAAAGGTGTCATGTCTTCAATGGCTCTATTGGAAGTGGAGGCCACATATATCAGAGTTGCAACTGGACAAATAAGGTGTGTGTGAGTTGGGAAACATACCAAGAGAGTTGAGGCTCCACTCTAGTTCTCTCCACATGTATAGTGCTTAGTAAATCACTTGATGATTAGTGTAGGTTCTTTGTGAAGTGCTTAGGCTAGTTGAACCATGCTCATATGCGCTTGCTCTAAGTTTAGGCCTGGTGTTTAGTGTGTTTAGTGAGGTTTGCATAACTCTTACTACTTGGTGCTTGCGCACACCATTGTTGCATATTGGAGGGGCTTCCAGTATTGCGAGACCACACCAATCGTATTTATGGTGTGCCGGCACAGTATACCGGAGGGAACAAGGCCCACAACATTTTGGTTGGAGCTTGACACTGAAGATAGCGGGGAGTGGTTCCGGAGAGACTTGGTGGAAGACATATCAGTGATCCACTCGCGCATGAAGATGTGTGTAGGTATAACCCTAGGTACCCATGGCAAGGGACATGGGACACAACATTAGAGATGCTCTAGCCCATAGGATCAATACTTACTGTGCAATACACTGCTCGGTGTGCACCGCAAGGCTTTAGGGAGAATTATGAAGATGGATCTGATCGGATATGCTAGATATTGTATTCCTTATAATGTTTATCATATAACCGGATAGATCTAGACCTAGCCAACTTGTGTAACCCTACCCCTAGGATATATAAGTCGGGTAGGACCCCCCCCCCCTCAAAACATATCTCACAAGATCTTAGATCATCTTATAACAATACAATCCACCAAAACGTAGGACGTAGGGTATTACATCATATTGATGGCCTGAACTTATTTAACCTCGTGTCCCTTGCACTTATGTCACCCTTTAGTTCCTGATCACACGTGCCTCCACAACATAATCTACCATCGTGGGTATACCCCTTTGTGGATTGCTGACCACATTGTCGCCAGAAAGGCCTTAGGCTATCTACGGAGTTACCCGACTAGGAGTTTGGTCCTAGCGAAGGATTCCTTGCGAGGGGCTCCAACGAGAACTAAGATCGGAGTCGATGAGGGCACTTTGCATCTCTATCTCATCTTAGCTTCCGCATTTTTATTGCTACTTGTGGTTTAGTTTATTTTTCTAGCTCAGTTGATAGGATTGAACCTAGATAGTATAACTCCTTTTGTGGTAAATATAGCAACAAATGGAAAACCATAGTCGTACATTTAGATAGTTTAATTAATTGCATATGTTTTATTAAGGTTAAAAAACCATAGTTAGAAATAAAATTTAAAGTTATCTAATTCACCTTTCCCTGTTAGATGTCACGGTCCATTCAAAGTTCAAACAATTGCACTTGCATTTTAGTTTTCAAAGAATCTAATGAAACATGATTTAGGATAAAACTAAAATGGAGTTTTTTAACTTGAAATGAATGGAGTAATAAGCAGAGAGTACACGTCCGTACAAAGTAGCAACAGGCTGCTGGCCTGCTACGAGGAATTTTCTTTCATATTTAAGGCATTATTTCCTGTAAATTACAATCCAACTTCGATATTTTTTCTTCTAATAAGTTGTAGTACTTTACAGAAAAAATACAAACTACACAGGCAACAGGCAGCTACCAGTGAGCAGTAATAGTACATCAGGAAGTCATAATTATACATGTGACGGAGTTAAAGAGAGCACATGACACATGCTCCTAATACTACTGTACTGAAAGACGTGCAGTTGGACCATGTACTGTGTATCCTGATTCCTGTCAAGTGTCAACGGCCAGCACTCCCGAGCGACGCGCCTTGGGCTGCTGCGGCAGCGGCCCCCGCCGGGGACCTTTGGCCTCCACGAGCTCGCCCTCCTCCTCCTCGTTCGCACAGCTCTCCCTCTTGTTCTTCTTCTTCTTCTCCCCGGCGCACCCCGCGGAGTCGGAGTCGACCTCCTCCGTCTCGAAGTCCTCCATCCGGAACGCCGGCCGCCACGGCGGCTCAGCGTCCCGCGCCGGCTTCCTCCCCGCGGCCGTGCCGCCGCCGCCGGTGCTGACCATGCCCCTCATGGCGCGGATGTTGTCAAGCAGCGCGTAGAACCTCTCCACCTGCTCGTCGTCGTCCCCGCCGCCGCTCGACCTCACGCCGGCGACGGCGGCGGCGGACTCGGGCGACGACGACTGCTCCGCCGCCAGCTGCGCAGCTGACGGGACTGCGTCGGCGGGGGCCTTCTTGCTCCTTGGCGACGCATCCATCGCGCCAAGGATATTTTGCCTGGAGACCTGATGCGGTGAGAGAGACGAGGGAGGCAAGAATCGAATCGAAGGGATGGAAAGGCAATGCAATTGGAGAGAAGGACGTTGAAGGCCTGCTTCTTGCTGCTGGCTGCTGCTTTAAATAGAAGGCCATGCCGCCGGCCGTGACGGACTGGACATTGACGGGCTTGATTTTTTTCCCCCCGTTATTAGGAGTACTCCGTACGAAGGAAACTGGGTACTTAACGTGTGACATGCTTGTTGTCAAAAAAAAAACCAAAAAAAAACAAACGTGTGCCATGCTGATACAGTCATACCTTGACCATGCAGAGTCTGTGCAGTCGTCTTTTATTTTTATTACTTCGTGCTTCAAATTGCCTGCTAGCTCTGAAAGCAAAAAAAAAAAATTAAGTGCAGACGGAGAAACCCACATATACTGAGTCTTGGACTATCGATAATATAAAGCATCTAGAAGTTATTAATTATAATTTTTCAGCTGCAAAGTGACCGTAATTTGCAAAGAACTTTGAGTACAAAATCTATTTTTTTAAAAAACTTCTGCACACAAAACATGATTATAATTCGACTAATTTGTTGATAATTTAAAAAAACGTTTGAGTTTGTTTTAAATAAAAATACCGCTTACATTAAGGCCTTGTTTAGTTTTATCAGAAATCCAAAATCTCAACTATTTTGGATTTCAAAATCTAAAATGCAAAATATTTCAGTGGACGGTTTAGTTCCAATCAAATTTTGGTTTATTTTAGATTCCAATGATGAAGATTGGGAGGATGACACACAAACCAATGTAAAGTTTGATTTATTTTGGGCTCTTAAGTCCAAAATCCAAAATGGAGAATGGACCATTTTTTGTCAAAATTTTTTGCTAGTGTTTAGTTCCATTTTGCAAAATAAGTCAAAATCTAAAATATTTTGGATTCCATGGTGAACTAAACATGGCATAAGTACAAAAGAGAGCACGTCCTTCCTCTTTATATAGTACTCCCTCCATCCCAAATTGTAAGTCATTCCAAGAATCTTGGAGAGTTCAAGTTTATAAAGTTTGACCAAATTTATATAATATGATAATAACATATTTGATACTAATTAAGTATCATTAGATTTTTTATTAGTTATATTTTCATATTGTATCAAATCTTTATGTTTCTCTCTATAATTTTTGGTCAAACTTAAAATTCTTTGACTTTCCAAGATTTTCGGAATGACTTACAATTTGGAATGGAGGGAGTATATATATGAGTACTGTAATTCAAAAAACAAATACAAAGGGAGCACATTTATCACATACTAGTACTCGTTACTTTCCACAGTCAAGTTGTTTTAGCTTTAGGAACAATAATTAAGGACAACGCAAATAAAATGACTATTGTACTACTAGGCAATCTTCTATGCAGCTTGCATTTTTTTTTAATTTTGAAAGCACACGCCCACTGTCCAGGAATTAGTAAAGGGTAAGGATGGAAAGGAGTAGGTCAAGGTTTGTACTCACTCCGTCCCAGATTCAAAGTTGACATTGAAGAATCATGACCCTAATTGGTTTCGGTGATTAACGACAATTAGAGATTATTATGGCTAACGTGTGTTTTACAGAGGCTATGCGTAGCTGAGCCATAGTGATCAAGGAGAATGGGCTCTAAAGGTCATCACTTAGCCCCCAAGATGGATATCGTTTCGGTTGATAAGGAGACATGATGAAGACCCTAGAATGATAGGCTAGGTGTCATAAGGAGATGAAGGGCACTTAGAATTAGATAGGGTTTCTCTTTTTACCTTTGACCGTACTATTAAGAGGGGTTGAGATTAGTAGCTTGACTTAGGAAAGCTTCATGTTTAGGTGTGGTGCACACTTGACTTCCTTAGCTCTAAGCAAGCCTATGGTGACCGTAAGATAGCCTAGAACAACTTCCATATTCATCGCGACGAAAAACGGAGTTGTCAAAATCGTTTTCTGGGCGTCGGACGCTCCTGGCAGGGGCGTCGGACGCTGTCCGTCGCATCGGACAAAGGCGCCGGACGCTGGGTGGTTGAGTCCACAGCGTTCGTCGGCCTTCCAGAGAGGTTGTTTTCTGGCTAAGTTTTTCAGGGTGCGTCGGACGCTGTCCGTCAGCCAGGCGTCGGACGCTGCGAAGAGCGTCCGTCGACCTTCCAGAGAGGGTGTTTTTCAAACCCTAGCCAGAGCTCAGCGTCGGACGCTGTGGCTGAGCGTCCGTCGCCCAGTGACGTAGCGTCCGTCGCTGGGAACAGTGTGTCAGAACTAGCCGTTAGATAGAGGCGTCGGAGCGTCCGTCGCCTCAATTATGAACAGAAACTAGCCGTTGGGCATGCGACGGACCGTCCGTCGCCTAGTCGACGGAGCGTCCGTCGCCAACTTAAAATGCCAGCCCGAGGCAGTTTTCAGAGGGTCTATTTATAGCCCCTCCCACTTCTCTCCCACCTCGCCTTTGCTCATTTGAGTTGTTGAGTTTGTTGAGAAGGTTGGGAAGAGAGCAAGAGCCCTATAGAGAGAGAGAGTGATTCGCGAATCCATCCATCCTCTCTCTAGTTCATCCAAGAGTTCAAGTGTGCATCCTCTAGTTATGAAGCTTGAGTGAGTCAAGCGAAGATCGAGGCTTGTTACTCTTGGTGATCGACATCACCTAGACGGTCCGGTGGTGCTCGGAGGAAGGTGATCGCCGGAAGATTGTCGGCGGCCCTTCTCCATCGACGTTGTGATCGGTTGTGGGCGATTCACCGAGCCGGAGTGGCGAAGAATCAGCCCGTAGAGAGCACTCATCCCTTGCGCGGGATTGAGGGGGAGCTATACCTTGCGAGGTGCTCCAACGAGGACTAGGGGGGAGTGTCGACTCCTCGATACCTCGGCAAAACATCGCCGTGTCAAGCATCTCTTTCCCTAGCTCTTTATTACCGCATTACTTTCCGCACTTGTCTTTCAATTCATACTAGAATTGTGTAGGAAGTTTTCGCTTTCCATTGCCTTGTTACCGCTTTCTAGCTAGGACACACAAGCGGTAGGCACTAGGGGGTTAATTGGCTCTTTATAGGTTTAATTCTTGTTTAGAAATTAAAAAGAGCCCAATTCACCCCCCCTCTTGGGCATCTTGATCCTTTCAATTAGTATCGGAGCAAGGTTGCTCTAAATTAGGCTTCACCGCCTAGAGCAAGATGTCCCATGGGGATGGACCACCTCCCATGTTCGATGGAGACGACTTTCCTTATTGGAAAGTTCGTATGGAGGCCTATTTAGAGGCCGTTGACGTGGGCGTGCTCAAAGCCGCCACAAAGGGAGATACTCTCTTCGCGGAGGACCTCAACTTTGAGAAGCACAATGCCAAGGCAAAGAACATACTCTTTCGTGGCATTAGCAAGGATGTCTTCAACCGAGTGCGTAATGCCAAAGACACATTTGAGTTGTGGACCACTATTTGTGCACTTCACGAAGGCACAAAGAGTGAGCGTGAAGAACGCTATCACTTGGTTATGGCTAAGCTTAATTCTTTCTCTATGCATGCAAATGAAAATGCAAATGAAATGTACTCATGTCTCAACATTATTGTAGAGGAATTGAATGGGCTCGGTCTCAACCAAATGGAACCGGCCGATGTGGTACGCAAGATTCTTTGTGTCTTGCCCATTGAGAAGTATGGCCACATCGTCACGGTGCTTCACCAAGGAGATCTCTCCGCCGCTACACCAACACAAATTTTGGGCAAGATCAATGCCCATGAGATGTACATGAAGATTGGTGATGGTGGCTCATCTTCCTCCTCCAAGAAGAAAGAAAAGGAGAAGGAAGAAAAGAAGGACTTGGCTCTCAAGGCATCCTCCTCCGAGAAGCACAAGATGCAAGTCATGTATGAGAGCACAAGCGATGATGATGATGATGATGATCTCGCTCTCATGGTGAAGAAAACAACCAAGATGTTGAAGAATCTAAGCAAGAATGGAGTCAAGTTTGACTCAAAGAAGAAGAAATTCTTCACAAGCTCTTCAAGAAAGCCTCTCTCCAAGATGGATTGCTACAATTGTGGCAAACTTGGACACTTGGCTCATGCTTGCCTCGAAGAAAAGAAAGACAAGTACAAGAACAAGAAAGCTAACAACAAGTTCAAGTACAACAAGGGCAACAAGGTCGAGTCAAGTGATGAGGAGAAGAAGGATGACAAGCCATTCAAGAAGAAGAAGAACTTCAACTTCCACAAGAAGAAGAAGAATGGCAAAGCCTACATTGTTGGTGATTGGCTCACCGACATTGAAGACTCAAGTGACTCATCCGGAGATGAAAGTGAAGAAGAGAATGTGGCCGCCTTGGTGATTGGTTCATCTACTCCACCGCCACCTCCTCCATCATCTCCGGGCTCATCCTCTACACACCTATGCCTCATGGCTAAAGGTGACAAAAAGGTACAAAAAGAGGATAGTGATGATGAGGCTAGCTCTAGTGATGATAGTGATGATGAGTTTGAAGCACCTTCCTATGATGAGCTAATTAAAATTTACAATAAATACACTAAGCTCATTAGGAAGTATAAAGGCAAAAGTGAATCTCTAGAGAAAGCCAATAGTAACTTGCATGCTAAGCTTGATGACTTGACTAGTGGTAATGATGAATTGAATCTTGAGAACAAATCTCTCTCATCTAGCACTGGGGAGCTCAAAGCCTCACTCAAGCAAGCAAATGAGAAACATGATAAGCTTGAGAGGTCAACAGAAGAGCTCCAATCAAGATACAACTTGCTAAAAGATGACTACAACCAAGTTAAAAATGAACATGGCACACTTGTGATAGCTAATGAATTGCTTTCAAATGATCTTACTACACATGTTGCTATTAACCCGGTTGTTAAGTGTGATATAGCTACTTCTTGTGAGGACTTGCTTGATGAAGTTGCTAGTGAGCAAAATGCAAAGTGCAAGGGCAAGAAGGTAGTTGAGGCCGACAAGCATGATGACTATGTGAAGATGAGGCAAGAAAACTCCAAGCTCAAGGAAGAGCCAATCAACCTCAAGACAAGCAAGCCACTCACTATCAAGTCGGCCAAACAAGATGACAAAGATGCAATGACCTTGATCAAGTCTCTCAAAGAGGAAAATGCAAATCTCAAGGTTGAGAAGATCAAGCTTACAAGTGGATTGGAGAAGTTCACCAAGGGCCACAACCTTCAAAGTGAGATCTTGATGAACACTATCATGAAGACCGACAAGACCGGCATTGGGTTCAAGGAGAACCAAATCATGAAGGCCAAGGTCAAGATAGAAGCCAAGAACTATTATAAGAACAAAGCTATGAGAAGCAACTATGACACACCAAAGCCCAAATCTATGAAGTGCTTTGGATGTGGTCAAGAGGGTCATCTTCAATCCCAATGCAAGACTCCACCTCCCAAGACCTTGCCCAAGCACATAAGTCCTTTCGCTCATGATGCACACTTCATCATCAACAAGGACTCCAAAGGTAGACCTCAAGTTGTATTTCTCGGTCCGAAGATGAAGAACAAGCCCAAAGTGCTATGGGTTGCTAATGAGTTGGCGGACAAGGCTATGGGATCTCGCCAAGTGTGGGTTCCCAAACAACAAGCTTAACTCCAAGTTGCTTGTGTGTAGGTGAACTACAAGACCGGTGGAAGTCATTGGGTGATTGATAGTGGATGCACTCAACATATGACCGGTGACTCCCGGATGTTCACCACACTTGAGGAAGATTGTGAAGGGCAAGACAAGATTACCTTTGGGGACAATTCAAAAGGCAAAGTGCAAGGTATAGGCAAAGTGGCAATCTCAAATGATCAATCAATATCAAATGTCTTGCTAGTACAATCATTGAGCTTCAACTTGCTATCGGTGGGACAACTATGTGATCTTGGTTTCCAATGTCTCTTTACTCCAAATGAGGTAGTTGTGTCCAAGATTGAAGATTCATCATTGATATTCAAAGGGTTTAGGCACAACAATCTCTACCTAGTGGACTTCACCTCAAATGAAGCTAGTTTGTAAACATGTCTTTTCTCCAAGAGTTTTTTGGGTTGGCTATGGCATAGAAGATTAGCACATGTGGGAATGTCAACTTTGAAGAAGCTTGTCAAGAAGGAATTGGTTAGAGGTGTGAAGGATGTGGTGTTTGAGAAAGACAAACTTTGTAGTGCATGTCAAGTCGGCAAGCAAGTAGCAAACACTCATCCAACCAAAGCTTTCATGTCAACCTCAAGAGTTCTAGAGCTACTCCACATGGATCTCTTTGGACCTACCACCTATGCTAGTCTTGGCGGCAATCTCTTTTGTTTGGTGGTAGTTGATGACTACTCTAGATACACTTGGGTGTTCTTTCTTCAAGACAAGGGAGAAACTCAATCAATATTCAAGAAGTTTGCAACTAGAGCCCAAAATGAGTTTGATGTGAAGATCAAGAAGATAAGAAGTGACAATGGGACCAATTTTGTGAACACAAAGATTGAAGAATATTGTGATGAAGTTGGGATCAAGCATGAAGTATCTGCCACCTATACTCTCAACAAAATAGTGTAGTAGAGAGGAAGAACCGGACACTTATCACTCTTGCAAGATCAATGCTTGATGAATACAACACCCCCGAAAAGTTTTGGGCCAAAGCAATCAACACCGCATGCTATGCGGCCAACCGGCTATTTGTCCAAAGGCTTCTCAAGAAGACCCCCTATGAGCTTGTGAATGGAAAGAAACCGGATATATCCTTTTTCCGAGTGTTTGGTTGCAAAGTGTACATCTACAAGAAGCGCCAACACTTGGGCAAGTTCCAAAGAAGATGTGACATTGGTTTCTTAGTTGGGTATTCACTTAAATCCAAGGCATACCATGTATTTAACAAAGCCACCGGCTTAGTTGAAGAAACGTATGACTTGGAGTTTGATGAAACTAATGGCTGTCAAGAAGAGCATGAAAATCTTGATGATGTAGGTGATGAACCCTTGAGGGAGGCAATGAAGAACATACCAATTGGTGCTATCAACCCACAAGAGGTGGAAGAAGTTGAAGATGAAGCAAATTAAGATCTTTCTCCACCTCACACGCCTCAAGTTGATGAAGAAGATCAAGTGAGGGAAGCTCAAGAAGACACTCACATCCCTCAAGATCAAGCCGAGGCCGAAGCAAGCAATGTTGAAGCACCTCAACCTCCTCCCCAAGAGATCAATAGAAGATCTACACCTATGCTTCAAGCACATCCTCAAGACCTAATCATAGGGAGTCCATCAAGGGGGGTAACAACACGATCTAAATTTGCTTCTTATGTTGAACATCACTCTTTTGTTTCCTTTGTTGAGCCCTCTAGTGTGGAGGATGCACTTGCGGATCCGGATTGGGTGAACGCCATGCACAAAGAGTTGAACAACTTCACCCAGAACGAAGTGTGGACACTAGTAGAAAAGCCCAAAGGAGTAAGAATCATTGGCACCAAGTGGGTGTTTAGGAACAAGCAAGATGATCAAGGCGTGGTTGTGAGAAACAAGGCAAGATTGGTGGCAAAGGGGTTCTCCCAAGTTGAAGGCTTGGATTTTGGGGAGACCTTTGCACCGGTTGTAAGACTAGAAGCCATTCGTATCCTTTTGGCATATGCTTCACACCATAAAATGAAACTTTTTCAAATGGATGTGAAGAGTGCCTTTCTTAATGGTTTCATTAATGAACTTGTTTTTGTCTCACAACCTCCCGGGTTTGAAGACCCAAA
Organism: Microstegium vimineum; assembly: GCA_022036555.1. Taxonomy (NCBI): domain Eukaryota; kingdom Viridiplantae; phylum Streptophyta; class Magnoliopsida; order Poales; family Poaceae; genus Microstegium; species Microstegium vimineum. The sequence goes on from CM039128.1 coordinate 33,843,837, forward strand.
TTGTCCTAATCATGTGTATAGGTTGTCCAAGGCACTCTATGGATTAAAGCAAGCTCCAAGAGCTTGGTATGAGAGGCTAAGGGACTTCCTACTCAAGAAGGGCTTCAAGATCGGGAAAGTGGATACCACACTCTTCACCAAGGTGCTAGATGGAGAGATCTTTGTTTGCCAAGTATATGTCGATGACATTATATTTGGGTCAACAAACCAAGGTCATAGCAAGGAATTTGGTGCATTGATGTCCAAGGAGTTCGAGATGTCGATGATTGGCGAGCTAACCTTCTTCCTAGGCTTTCAAGTGAAGCAATTGAGGGAGGGCACCTTCATATCTCAAGAGAAGTACACTTATGATGTGCTCAAGAAATTCAAGATGGAGGATTGCAAGCCAATCAAGACCCCAATGCCTACTAATGGGCATCTCGATCTCGATGAGGGAGGTAAACCGATCGACCAAACTCTTTATCGTTCTATGATCGGTAGTTTACTTTACCTCACCGCTTCTACGCCGGATATCATGTTTAGCGTGTGTATGTGTGCTAGGTTTCAAGCAAACCCTAAGGAGTCGCATCTTTGTGCGGTTAAAAGAATCCTTAGGTACTTAAGGCACACCCCTAGCATGGGTCTTTGGTATCCCAAAGGAGCTCCCTTCCAACTAGTTGGCTATTCTGATTTGGATTACGCCGGGTGTAAGGTTGATAGGAAGAGTACCTCCGGCGGGTGCCACATGCTAGGAAGATCACTTGTTTCTTGGTCCTCAAAGAAGCAAAATAGTGTGGCATTGTCAACCACCGAGGCGGAATACATTGCCATGGGAGCAAGTTGTGCACAAATCTTATATATGTCCCAAACACTCTTTGATTACGGCGTGTTTTTAAAAGAAGTTCCACTTTTGTGTGATAATGAAAGCGCCGTAAAGCTTGCAAACAACCCGGTTCAACACTCTCGCACCAAGCACATAGATATTCGCCATCACTTTCTTAGAGATCATGTGGCTAGGAAAGATATAACACTAGTTGGAGTTAAGAGCGAAGAGCAATTGGCGGATATCTTCACTAAACCACTCGATGAAACAACCTTTTGTAGGTTGAGAAGCGAGTTAAATGTGCTTGATCACTCTAACTTCACTAAAAGATGATCTTGCGTGAACCATGCATTCATTTGTAATATAACATGTTTAATATGGTAATGCACATAGGCTTGGCTAACGCAGTTAAGATAACCGCCCTCAAAGCGTGTGACAAAGCTTAACCGCGGTTTAAACTTGCAAGCAACCTAGATTCACTTTTCGTATTGCATAAGCATATGCATGTGTGTTGTTTGCCCTTTTCTCTTCGGTTAAGTTTCTTGAGCATCCTCTATGATAATCCACTTAGGGGGAGCATTCCAAGCTCAAATCACTCTTCTACCCCTATTGTGACCATATGATGTCTCCTTGGCGCTTCCATTCGAATATTTTGAACTAAAAACTAAATTTAAGCCTACGACAAACTATTTGAAAATGAGTGTTTGCGAAATGGTTCTCATATCAAGTCCAATCAAGTGTTATTTGGATCTTATTGGGATTGGAACTTGGTTGGGAGAAAGACGCAAAAAGAAAATTTGAAAAATTCCATTTTTAAGGCGTCGGACGCTGCCGACGGACGCTCGGTGTCAATTGCCTCAGCGTCCGTCGTGATCGTCCGGAGATCAAAGTTGCCCGCTAACAGGGCGACGGACGCTCTCCCAAGCGTCCGTCGCGGAGCGTCCGTCGCGGTCAATGCGGCTGGGCGTTTCAAATCGGCTCTGGAAGCCCGACGGACGATGCCGTCGGACGCTCCCCGAGCGTCCATCGCATACTGACGGAGCGTCCGTCGCTCCACGTCAGAGCGTCCGTCGCGAACTTAACGGCGAATTTTTTTTTGAAAAACCCCGTTTCTTCGTCTGTTCTCTCGTTCGATTTAGTTCGTCGCCGCGCCGTTCCCAAACCCTAGCCGCCGTCCTTCCGCCGCCGCTGAGCTCCGGGGCACTCCCTCGCCGGCGAGCTCCTCCGTCCATCCAGCGTCGCCACCTGCCCTGTGCCGCCATCTCCTTTTTCTGCTCTGCGCCGCCACCTGCGCCACCGTCCTCTCCCCTTGCGCCGCCTGCTCCACCCCGCACCACTGCCACCCCTGCCGCCTTGCCTAGCGTCAGAGCCCCTCTCCACAGCCTCCCCCTTTCGTTTCCCTGCAAGATTCAAGGTGTGGAGGACTCTGTTCGCCGAGGAAGCTTCCTTCCAAGGCTCTGTTGGTCGATTGATCACCTTTGGTGATAAGGTGAAATTCTTTTTCAAACTCTGTTTTTCCAATCACCTTGTCACTTCCTTTCTCCACCCTAAAATCTACCAACCCTCGTTCATCACCTCTCCATCCTAATTTCAGTGCGGATTGATTTGCGGATTGCGGAGTGCGGTTGATTGATCGGGAAAATTCTCATCTTCTCTCCTTTTTGGTCAGCGATTCGAGGTATGGCAGTGGATATCAATCGATTCTATTCTTTCCTAATTTCATGCTTCTAATAGATCCTTACCTCTAGTTAATTGCTTATGGTTTATATATCTCTATCTATCTCTGACGAGCAGGGTCAGTTGGTCCGTTGATCAAAGGATCAGACAGTGTGCAGTGTCAGTGAACTCGGGGCAAAGCCCGCGAGTACGGATCGAGGCAAAGCCTCGCAAGGACAGTCCAGGGCCGGCGTGCCACTCTTTCAGTTTTTTGGTTCTGAGGATTGTCAGTGGTTTCAGTGACAGTGTTTGTTTGGCACTTGGGATTGTGGTTTGATTGTTGAGGTTTCCTATCAGTGAGTTGATTGCCAGAGCTTGAGAAATGGCAAGGACAAAGAACGCAGGTCCCATCCCCGGCAGTGGTGGTGACCCTCCACCTCCACCGCGTCCACCCACTGACCGCGGGAAGGGAAAGCAGAAGGTCATCTCTCGGAAGCGCAAGAGGCCAGCTATGGATCCAGATTCGGTAGCCGCGCTTGCAGTAGCAGAGGCAGCTGAGTTAGCGGAGCGAGGAGGACGTCGCGCCGGCTTGAGGCTCTCGCCTCGCCGTGGAGCGCATCGTGAGTCCCCTCCACCTCCAGTATCAGAGCCCGTCGAGGCTTCAGAGGCACCAGCGACAGAGCCAGTCCCAGCGACTGAGCCGACAGAGGCCGCGGGCCATTCTACTATTGGAGAGCTGATGAGCCGTCGAGTTACTCGTTCCCGAGGCTCAGGTGCATCACCTAGCCCTCCAGGACCCAGACTCCCAGACCCAATGAGGCACCAGGTCAGGACACTTACAGCGAAGCAAGTCCAGCTGCTTCGATTCTTTGATTTCCAGTCCTGGTTCCCACCTCAGAGGGACCCCCGTGCCGGACGAGAGTTCTATACTACAGTGCACGAGGACTTCTACAGAGCATACGTTGACACCGATGCTCCTCTCAGGGCCCACAGGGTGTGCCCATCTACTCAGATTGAGGGGGTCGGTGGTCCAGAGATCCTGCAGCATCTCCAGTACATTCAGGGTTCGATAGACTTGATGGGACGCTCAGGGGCATATCAGAAGGACTGGGTTTACCAGTTCTATGCCTCTCTGTGGATCTCACCTGATCACGAGTTCTTCCACTTCGCATATCAGGGACGTGACTTCAGGGTTACAGCTGCCAGGTTCCGAGAGCTCTTTCACCTCGGATCTTCACCTACCAGGATCCACAGTCTCTGCTATGGGGATCAGGAGGCCCCTCGCAGACCTCACGATGGTTATAGTGCCATCCACAGACTTTGTCAGTCCGTGTTTTCAGCAGCCGTTCACTGAGGGTTCGAGCCGTATGCCACGTGACCTCACTCCTCTGGCTCGGATCCTCCACGAGGTTCTCAGACGGACTATTCTACCCAGGATTGGAGCTAGGGATACTATCACTCGTCTTCAGCTTTGGCTCCTAGCTCACATTGTTCGGAAAGAGTAGTTCGACCTCTGGGATTTGATAGTGAGCGAGCTCGAGGATATCATAGCTGCTGGGTTCAGAGGCCATTGGCAGCTACAGTTCGCACATTGGATCTCATACTTGATAGTTGCCAAGACTGGGTCAGGTGTTATGAGAGTTACACTTACGAGGTCAGCGACTGAGTTCCCAGTCTACTCGATGAGCCAGCTTGTGGCCCATGGACAGTTGTCTCGCCCCAGCAGAGCCTACAGACCAGGCACGAGGCAGGCCGGAGTGCCACCACAGTCAGTCGAGGTCACCGATGCCACAGTTGAGTAGATTGCTCAGGCAGAGCTAGCAGATTTGGATGCTGAGATCGATACTGCTGCAGAGACAGTATTTAGAGAGGATCTCGACTCTGATAGCTCTGATGAGGACTACCAGCCCATGCACGAGTATACACCTATGACACATGACCACGAGGCTGGAGGGTCCGGCACAGCCGCAGCAGCTCCAGCTCCAGGCTCTAGTTCTTCAGAGGCTACCCTGCTCACTATACTCTCGAGGATGCAGGAGGAGCAATCTCGTCAGGCAGAGGAGTAGAGACGATAGGCTGCAGATCTACGGAGGCTCACTGAGCAGCAGCTGGCAGCTCAGGCTCAGACACAGGCTAGGCAGGATGAGTTCCAGCGCCAGTTCCTAGCCTATCAGCTACAGCAGGTAGAGATCCAGAAGACTCAGACACTTCTACTTGAGCGTCTTCTGGCCTCTAGCTCCGGGCAGACCTCCACGCCACACTTTCAGTTGCCCGCCGTCTCTCAGCAGCAGCAGTTCTCTTCTCCTCCACCACAGCCTCCAGTAGTTGTGGTGCCCACTCCAGCGTTACCGTCCAGAGGACAGCAGAGTCAGGCACCAACTACACCGCCGTTCCAGCCGGCAGCTTCTCCTGAGTACCAGACTCCGAGGACCCAGGTGTCCTCTTGGATAGCTTCGCCCGGAGAGTTCCAGACGGGATTCACTCCTACCCGGGGAACTACTCTAGCAGAGGCCTCGCGAGATCTGTTCGCTTCATATCTTGAGATCATGGGAGAAGACTCACCAGGAGCACCTCAGTAGGTCACACCAGCTCCAGAGACTGCAGTGGATCTTCCGGCGACAGGCACTCACCAGTCCTCAGTTGCGTCGTCGGAGATCGCACCTGAGCAGTCGGCACAGACAGTCACCACACCTCCAGCTGTCGTTCAGACGGATGCCATATCTCTAGCAGATGAGGTTACAGTGGCAGTGTCCTCTCCCGGGCAGACTCAGCTTGCAGAGGTTGCAGCAGCAGTATCCCTAGTGGCACTAGCAGTGACACCGTCCCCCTCGCCTCGAGTTTTCACTCGTCGGGCCCCCAGGCCCGCTACCACTGAGGCAGGACCGTCCGAGGCACCAGCAAAGCCTCAGCGGGAGTCAATTGAGACCGCAGCTCCAGAGGTGCCAGTGACAGCTTCAGAGACCACACCAGTTGCACCTACACCGGCAGAGATCGTGTCAGATGAGTCAGACGAGTCCGACCTTCAGGACTTCATCATGCTGGATCGCAGAGCTGCCGCTACTTCGCCTTCTTCTCCAGCCCCAGACTCTTAGTTTTTGGTGCTAGACGCCAAAGGGGGAGAGAGGGTCGAGTATAGAGATAGGGGGAGGGATTTGGATCTTTGTATGCCTTATTTCCCCGTACTCTTTCATCATGTCTCTTTTATGCATTTGTCTATATGTGTGGTGTGATGATGGTTGCTGTATATATTGGTTGCATGTGACAAACTCTTGATTTTCTCTAATACATCTTGTGAGTTGTCTCATGTTCATGATATATCTCCTTGCTTAATGATATTTGAGCTTCCGCGCTTTACTCCGATACATCCCTTGAGAATATCATGAGGTACTGCTTTTTCATTCATACTCATAAGTACCATGCTTTGTGATTTGGCTTGGGTGAGCAAGTATGCTTCATTACAATTTCACTAACCCTTGCTCAACCATTCCAAGTCACCCTTGAATCTTAACCAAAACTCTTATCCATACTCGAGATTCTATTGTCGTCAATCACCAAAAAGGGGGAGATTGAAGAATCATGGCCCTAGTTGGTTTCGGTGATTAACGACAATTAGAGATTATTATGGCTAACGTGTGTTTTGCAGAGGCTATGCGTAGCTTAGCCATAGTGATCAAGGAGAATGGGCTCTAAAGGTCATCACTTAGCCCCAAGATGGATATCGTTTCGGTTGATAAGGAGACATGATGAAGACCCTAGAATGATAGGCTAGGTGCCATAAGGAGATGAAGGGCACTTAGAATTAGATAGGGCTTCTCTTTTTACCTTTGACCGTACTATTAAGAGGGGTTGAGATTAGTAGCTTGACTTAGGAAAGCTTCATGTTTAGGTGTGGTGCACACTTGACTTCCTTAGCTCTAAGCAAGCCTATGGTGACCGTAAGATAGCCTAGAACAACTTCCATATTCATCGCGACGAAAAACAGAGTTGTCAAAATCGTTTTCTGGGCGTCGGACGCTCCTGGCAGGGGCGTCGGACAAAGGCGCCGGACGCTGGGTGGTTGAGTCCACAGCGTCCGTCGGCCTTCCAGAGAGGTTGTTTTCTGGCTAAGTTTTTCAGGGTGCGTCGGACGCTGTCCGTCGGCCAGGCGTCGGACGCTGCGAAGAGCGTCCGTCGACCTTCCAGAGAGGGTGTTTTTCAAACCCTATCCAGAGCTCAGCGTCGGACGCTATGGCTGAGCGTCCGTCGCCCAGTGACGTAGCGTCCGTCGCTGGGAACAGTGTGTCAGAACTAGCCGTTAGACAGAGGCGTCGGAGCGTCCGTCGCCTAGGCGTCGGAGCGTCCGTCGCCTCAATTATGAACAGAAACTAGCCGTTGGGCATGCGACGGACCGTCCGTCGCCTAGTCGACGGAGCGTCCGTCGCCAACTTAAAATGCCAGCCTGAGGCAGTTTTCAGAGGGTCTATTTATAGCCCCTCCCACTTCTCTCCCACCTCGCCTTTGCTCATTTGAGTTGTTGAGTTTGTTGAGAAGGTTGGGAAGAGAGCAAGAGCCCTATAGAGAGAGAGTGATTCGCGAATCCATCCATCCTCTCTCTAGTTCATCCAAGAGTTCAAGTGTGCATCCTCTAGTTATGAAGCTTGAGTGAGTCAAGCGAAGATCGAGGCTTGTTACTCTTGGTGATCGACATCACCTAGACGGTCCGGTGGTGCTCGGAGGAAGGTGATCGCCGGAAGATTGTCGGCGGCCCTTCTCCATCGACGTTGTGATCGGTTGTGGGCGATTCACCGAGCCGGAGTGACGAAGAATCAGCCCGTAGAGAGCACTCATCCCTTGCGCGGGATTGAGGGGGAGCTATACCTTGCGAGGTGCTCCAACGAGGACTAGGGGGGAGTGTCGACTCCTCGATACCTCGGCAAAACATCGCCGTGTCAAGCATCTCTTTCCCTAGCTCTTTATTACCGCATTACTTTCCGCACTTGTCTTTCAATTCATACTAGAATTGTGTAGGAAGTTTTCGCTTTCCATTGCCTTGTTACCGCTTTCTAGCTAGGACACACAAGCGGTAGGCACTAGGGGGTTAATTGGCTCTTTATAGGTTTAATTCTTGTTTAGAAATTAAAAAGAGCCCAATTCACCCCCCCCTCTTGGGCATCTTGATCCTTTCAGACATGCATGAGCCTGTTTGATAAATGGATTTTTTGGCTGATAACCGACTTATGTTGTTTTTGGTTATTTTGTTCCGAAAGAAAAATATTATACTATAAATGATAAGTTGGGTTGATAAGTTAAATGAACAAGCTCTAGATCGACGAAGTTACCCGATGCAACAAGTAGAAAAAGATTCTTTTGTTTTCCGGAGATATTCATTTTCCTGAAGAGGCACATAAGATAATATTAGGAGGTTGTTTGAGATCAATTTAGCAACACAACATTGAACTATGACTTGGAAATAGGATTACGCTATCTATGAGAACGAAACTCGGAATAAGATAGAGTGAAAACAGACGCAATTCCCTTTCCAGTCATCCAGGCAGGGTTTGCTCTTTTCTTCAAATTCGCACAAATTTGGCCTAAATTATAGAAAAATTCTAGTAATGTTGTTTTTACTAAACATTTTTGAATCCCAAGGTGATGGAAATTGATCCTTTTACACATTTGTTAAGCTAACTGCAATCCAATGTGAATCGGGTAAGCAGATTGGAGGTCAGGTCACCGTGACCATCTTTTTGACAGAGGAAATTGGGATCCATGGTAAGCTAGTACGTCCAATAAATGTAACTACTCATAGTACATGTTTTAGTTTTCATAAGTTGACATGTAATTCGTCAAGAAGAATATATGTATACACACAAACAAGCAAAGAAGGGCGACCGATGTAATGCTAGGTAGTACCGGAAAAATATATATACTGTACTATACCTTAAACCAAGACTAGGGGCAGAGTTGGACCGCCGGCAGTCTTCCAAAATGCGTTTACTTTGTCCCAGTGACGGTGGGCTGGGTCGTCTTTTTGTATTATTGTTATACCAAGACAAGATCCGTGGTCAGGTCCCCGGTCTCTGCTGCCAGGTCGCTTCACGCATGTTCTTTTTCTTTTACCCGGATGTGACGGAACTACCCCTGATTAACAGCCTGTCACCAGGGATCGGTGGTGGGGGCGGAGTAGGAAAAGCACGGTGGACCAGCCCAGTTCCATTCCCGAACGGCCGCAGTGGTTGCCTTGCTGACGTCGCTGCGGTGACGCCAGCGGGGGTGGTGTCACGCCACACGAGTCACCTTCCCTGGCCGCCCGAATATTCCGATCGCCGGTCTTTGTCGGTCACACACCCAGACACAGTGCAGGTTCACCGCCGGCTTTGTGACTCCGGGCTAGGAAGAATACTATAGCATAGCCCGTGCATGTTGGGAACGGAATGATCATGTGTGTGAAATCTATAACTACGTTTTATACTCCCCTATATTGTATAAAAAAGTCATTTTAAACAACAATACAGCCTTCAAAGTATGACTTTAACATTATATTTCTATAAAAATATTTATTTAAAATGATATGTGTATAGTTTTATAAAAGTTTATTTTAAGACAAATCTATTTGTATGGTTTTCGTATTTTTAAACTCAATAACTTAAGTATAATGTAGGGAGTATATATATGATACTATAAGTATAAAATTTTACTATAGTTCAAGTATACAATAATTAGAACACCATAAAACTTTATCACAATTGGACCATAGAAAGTGTAGTTATGAATTATTATTCAAATAATCTATAGAAAAAAGAATAAATCTAAATCTATAACAAAACTTTATATTAAAACATGTCAATTTTTAGTAGATCTATACTCATACTTATATAGAGTCCAACAAAACTGGATGTTCTATTTTATAATTTTTCTATGATCTAATTTGATTTTTCAAAGAGTTAGCAAAATAAATTAAAAAAAAATAAAACCGTCTTCAAAACCACTTATAAGCATGCCAAGGAGGTAAAAGGTTTTAAAAGTTAAGAGAGGCGATTTTTTAGGTTTTAAAATTTAGGAAGAAAAATCATAATTTCACAAAAGTTGAGAGAGAAAAACTTGAGTTGTTTCTTTTAGAAATAATAAAATGGACACGCTGCAGAATGGACGTGGGCGATAGTTTACTGGGCCTTCATCTTTTTTTCATGGGCGCCCGTATTGGGCCATTGGGCAGCCTCAGCACGATTCTAGCATGGGCCGGGAACTTGCCGCTGTTTATTCATTCCGTGGGCCGTCATGGTTCGAAGACACTCGCAGTCGCAGATTTGATGTTCCAGTTTCCCACGGAAGACACTCGTCTGTTGGAGTGGATTGTGGTACTGCGCTGAAGGAAAGGAAGGAAAGCTAAAAAAAAACTGTGCAGCTGTGCTTGACCAACAGCGGCAGAAGTCCGCCGTCGTAGGACGTAGCTGCAGCAGGCTTGCAAGTGCGGCACACTTCTTTTTCCTCCATCTTTCACCAGCTCAATAGAATGACAAGTACACGAGTATGTAAAAGTAAGTGACAAAATAGAAAGGTCTTTGCAGTCTGCGTTGGCAGACATCGCCTCCCTCCTAAGTTATAAATCATTTTAACAATATTAGATATTAGAGAGTCAAAATATCTCAAATCTAACTAAATTATATAATAATATATTATAACTAAATATTATTAAATTTTTTTATCAATTATATTTTTATAGTATACTTATGATGTCATAATTTTAGTCAAACTTAAGATGTTCTAACTCTAATATATTTGTAATGGCTTATAATTAGTAATTAGGAATATGATTAGGAATGGAGGGAGTGCATGCTAGAGATGCCGCTCAGGCTTTTACACGGACATAGCTGAACATTTCAGATCCACCGCTTTTGTGTGCAAGTTGAGTTTCAGATCCAGGACACCAACAAAGCACCACTGTTACAAAATATTACATTACTGCTCGTTATTTGTTTCTGGCGCGTACATGTAATTTTGCTTTTGCATATACAGATCACATACGCAGAGACGGACATTCACGCATGTGCACGTATATTGCTATAGTATACATACTCTGCTCTTACACGTCCACATAACACGATTGACTATATTCACATGTCGACGTTGCAGTTCGGGTCTCCGAGAAGCGGCGCCTGGGGCACACCGCCGGCGGGGCCACCGCCCCCGATCTTGTGGACGCCGAGGAGGACGTCGCAGCGGGCGTAGAGCGAGCGCCACCCCCTGTGGAACGGCCCGTGCACGAAGCGGACGCGGCCGAGCAGCACCACCCGTAGCGGCAGCACGGCGTTGGCCACGTCCGCCGCGAGCGCCACCGCGGTGTCGGGCGACACGGGCACGGGCACGGGTGCCGCGCCGCCTGCGGCCCCAGCACGGGCGACGCCTCCACGGCGGTGCCGGCGTCCTGCGCCAGCGGTGGCATGGGCGTGGGCGCCGTCACGGCCTCCCCGCGGTACGCCACGTACGCCGCCAGCCCGTCGTACCGCGCCGCGCACCGCCCGCTGGGGTTGCCGAGGACCAGCGTGAACTGGAACGACGCGGCCAGCAGCGCGGTGCCGCGGCGTTGTTGTTGGCGGTGGCGTTGTACAGGGCCAGCACGGCGGCCGAGGTGACGGTGAAGGTGGGGTGCGACGGGCGGTACACGACGTAGAGCACCAGGAGGGTGATCCCCACGGCGAGGAGGAGGACGAGCACGGCGAAGCAGAGAGCGCCGCTCCCGCCGCCGCCCCCGCCGTAGTAGTAGCTGTACCGGGAGCGGCCGCGTGAGCCGGGCTTGAGGTCGTCGGCGTGGACCCCCTTCCTCCCGCCTTTGTGGTGGTGGTGGTCGGCGTGCTCCGGCTGGAGGTGGTGCTCGCCCATCTGCGCTTGCGTAGTCTTGGCACCTTAAGCTCTCTCGGGCAAGTGGTACGTGTATGTACAGACAGTGGAAGGTGCGTAGGAGCAGGTGTGGGCAAGAATCGGCTTTGAAAGGGAGGACATGCGCACCACTGCACGTCTGCACTGCACCCGCCACCAGACCAGGGCTAGGCGGCCGGCCGGTGAGAGAGTGTGCTAGTGACATGCGCTAGCTTATCGGCATGCATGCGCCCGTCACCAGTCAGGGTATGTAGGCACCGCTTGCCGCGAAATCTTGGAGTTGATGGGGGCGGCAATCTTTGTTTGGATCCGCACCCTGTTCGCTTGGTTTATATCACCGAAACAGTATTTTTGTCTCACAGAAAAACAGTAAAAAACGCATCAGTCGGTAACCGAAAACAGCGAAACGTTCCCCATCCACTGACATGAGAATGAACGGGGTACGGCAGATAAACCATAGTCACCTGTGTCTTCAGTTTCAGACTTCCAAAGGCTATATTATACAGAGGCTAGCTGACACCAGCTGCTAGATCAATTATTCAAGCCTTAAGAGGGCATCACCCGTGACTTTTCAACAGTGGGAGAGAACGATTTTTTGATCGGCGGTGTAGAGAAATCCCTCGCCTGTCCCCCATTCCCAAAGCACACCTTCTCAACAGGTTATGCGTCCCTATGTGCAGGCAGGGTGGCTCCCGATGAGTTAATACTTATTCGTCAAGCAGAAACACAATCGACGTTCTTTGATCTTATAGTCTTAACTAAATTATAAGTTCATTTCAAAAATTCTAATGAGTCAAAGCTTTTGAAGTTTGATCAAATTTATATAATAACCAAGGAATCCGTCATAAATGTTTTGAAATGGATATTATTCTCTCTTTGATTAGGGATGCTATATGAATTTGTGATACTTCCTCCATCCTAAATTTTAAGTTATTATAAAAATCTTAGAGAGTCAAAATATCTAAAGTTTGACTAAACTTATATGATAATATAATGATATTTATGATGTCAATTAAATATTATTAGAATTTTTGTCAATTATATTTTTCATACTATATCTATTTAATATCATGAATTTTTATAGTTTTCTCTACAAATTTAGTTAATATTGAGATATTTTGACTTTCCAAAAAATTTAAATGACTCCTAATTTGAAATGGAGGGATTAGAGGGCACTAACTATGTATTGTAAGATTCTTCATTAGTTATATTTTCCTAGTATATCTATTTAATGTCATAAATTTTTATGTTTTTCTCTATATTTTAAATAATTCTAAGATAATTTGTATAATTTTTCTTTATTTTTAATCAAAATTTATATAATTTGGTTCCGCAAGATTCTTGAGTACATTACATCTCTTCTCTATAAACGAATCCTGAACCAAGCGACGGGCAGCGGATCTGACAACGTCACTCGCTAACCGTCGGATCCGGCAAAGACGCGATATGGACCGTCCGATTGGGAGCGTAGCGGGTCCCTCACCCGTTAAGCCGTCAACCGGACGTTGGCGAATCCTCTCTAAACCCGTTCGGCCCTCTCCGCGGCGCGTTTCTCTCCTCCAGTTCTCCGCCGCCCTCCGCCGCCCCCGCACGGCCGCACCTCCCTCCTCCTCCCGGCGCGGGCGGGGTGCGGGCGCGACGTTCCCGACCATCCTGACGCGGGTGAGGGCCCGGGATGCATAAGCTGGCAATCGTCATGCTCGGGGATCGTGTGCCTCCGGTTCCACCCGGCGCAACTGGATTCGCTTTGACGGCTCGCGGAATCCAACGGTACGGTACTGCGCGTCACGCTTTGTCTCACTGTCTGTGCGAATGCTTTGCTTTCGTGGACTAGGAATCGCCGAAGCTGTGTGCCCTGTCGATCAATTTCTCGAAATTTGATCACCAGAATGCTAGGCTTTTCCATTCCACGATATGCTTTTCTGTAAAGATGAATTTGTTTTGTCCATGTAAATTTGGAAAACCTGCAAAAATTTAGCACGGTTACTACTTTGTTTGCCCTAAAACTACAAGTATCTGTTCTTGCAAAACTTGAGCTTCTGAGGGAAAATTGCAAATTGTACAGTAGTTCTATAGCGCAATGTCAACACAGTATTAGTTCTGTGTCATGTTTCCAAAACCTGTAGTTCTGTGGTGCTTATGTTAAATAGTTGTATGGTCTCAAAGTTTTGCCACTGGAGATGATATCTGGAAATAAAATAGCAATTTCGTTGTTAGTATTGGATCATTGATGGTCTGCAATCATGAATGTTAACTCTTTATCGGGCTGACTCTTTTCTACATGGCATGACTTTGCTGTGACTATAATTTAATTTCACTTGGATTTTAGCTTGCGTGTGAGTCTGGGTTGATATGGGCTTTAGAAAAAGAGCTTGAATGGACATTAGGAAAAGCAATTTTTTAACGAACTACTGATTCTGCTGCAGGGTTCTTGAAATGATGTTGGAAGTGCTGATGATGTCTTCTCTTGGATAAGCTGTCTGGATCTTTGCATTCTCGCTGTGCTGACAAATTCCACTCTGCAGCTAAAGGTTCTGTATTTTGTGTATTTCAGTAATTATTAGAAATGTGATCTTTGTACAATCAGATTTGATTATATAAAATCTTAGTAGTTAATGTACAATCAGCTAACAGGTTCTCATGTGCAAGCCACTAGGGCCCATGAGATGGAGCAGCCTTGGGCCATATACAGCAGCATAGTTATTCGCAAATTACTAGCAACTCTAGGATTAGATGTGATATTTATAAATAAGATTAGATTGAGTTGATTCCTTGATTCTACAGGTTGGTCTCGTAAGAGTCAAATCACCCCATCGACATAACAATATAATTGTTCTCTTTTGGTTAAAATAGAACTAGATCAAGAGTTACTAATTCCTATCTCCTTCCTATGCCCTTGTGGTGTGGCCGTCGGGCTTTGGCATGGTCATGCTGCTTGAGTTCATTGGTATCTGTTGGACAGTTTTGCATCTATGTTGTGCCAATAATGATACATAGAACTAAAATTTGATGAATAAATTATGTCATCAGCATAACTTTTTCCCTCTTTGTTTGGCAGTGATCCACATAATATATCTTTCCATTTCTTAATAACTGAAGGAGGCAACGATAATTGTCCTACCACAATCTAAAAGTCTTGCTACCTGATTCAGATCTCACTGTTAATAGGTGAGCACACAAATTGGCATGACCTTTGTATGTTGTCGTTGTGGCCATTCTCATATTTGTGCCCCTTGCAGTTAGAAGCAAATCAAGGACAAGCTAAATGTTGCCACTACAGAAGGAAACTTTCTTTGTTTGGTCATTCCACATGGAATTGTCACTCTTTCTTCTTGCAAAATCTCAGTTGTCCAAAAAGAGATATGTTTATATCGCTGCAGACTCCATCATAAAGGTACCAGGCATCCACTCTATATATTTAGTGAAACCTATCACTGAACTCTTTTAGTCTCCACCTTTCTCTTACAAAAAAGCACCCATGGATATGAACAGTGACTCCAGAAAATTTAAAAGAAACTACTGAGATGCAATCAAGAGTTTCTGGCAAATAATAGTTCTCACTGGCATGAGTGGTACTGTCAGATGATCAAACATTTTCAATCATAGCTTTAAAACAATAAGTGAAGCTGTTGAAAACCTTCAATTCATGCACTCAAATGCAAAGCTCCAACGATATGTTGGAACTTGAAAGTGAAAAAGTGTGCAAAACTAAGCATTTTTTTCGCAACCGTACCTAGACATGTATGAACATTACAAGCTACCTCGTCAATGGTAAGCACCGAGCTTACCAAAGAAGAGGAAGATAAAAAACACATAAAAAGAAAAGTAGAAATACGTGTTTCGATTACCAAAACTAAGCATTTTATTAACACTTTCGGATTACCTATTGGTGAAATTTTGATTTTTCCCCATGCACAGGGTAAAGGAAGATCTTGGTCGCATGGATTTAGGCAGTTATGCCATCGGCGCTGTCGAAGATTGCAGCAAGCATCTTGATGATTATATCAGTATGGATGTTCTTAGTGCCATACAAAGAGCAGGAGCTGCACAAAGTTGGGTGCCTAAAGAACCTTATAACAAGTATGGATGCCTACTTGATTTTGATGTGCTCTTGATAGAGCCTCGCAAGCCGGAGAAAAACCTGGTTGCTTCCATCATGTGGTGCGCTAATGCCATTATTTTATCAAAGGTAGGTTAAACTCATGATTTCTGTTTCAGGTGTAATATTCTAATACCCAACACAGATGCACATCTTTGAAATCATGTCGAAGTTTAGCTACTATATACTCACAACAGTCTCGGTGATGTTAAAATTCTATTTATAGGGACCAGATTAGGTTGGGCATAACTCTGACCCTTCAATGATAAGTACATGAAGCTCCCTTCAAACTGGAAGCGCACAGATGGTAACACTGATATCCTCAACTTTGATGGACCCAAGAATGTTTGTTCTGAAGATGGACGTCAGCATGAGCAGTCAGGCTACGGTGCAACCTGGCAGCAATACCTAAACCAGAAATCTGAAGCCATACTGAACACAAATATTCCGTTGTCATCAAGTGGAAGGTGACTTGAGACATTTATACTAGAAAATAAGGCGCGGTGGAGCTGGTCAGCCCAGCGTTAAAGGTTGGATAGGAATCATCAATCGGCTACAAAAAAGGGCCATTGAACTTGATAAAAGTTTGTTATGGTTTTTGTAAAACATAGCCTGTATTCAATAGTTGATAGCAAGGAAGATAGAAATTTGTAATCCTTTTTTGAATTTTGTTGTTTCATCATGAGTTTTTGTCTTCCGTCAGACAGCATTGCATCATGCAAAACAATCGTAGATAAGTTGAAGCCAGCTATGCTGAAGTAACAAGAGCTGATTTACCTTATTGAAGATTTTCATTTTAAATAGAGTACATAAATTATGATATGTTGTATCTAAACTATTTGAATTGCCGATTGCCCATGCATATCGAAGTTACAAGTCTGAGGAAGTGTTTATTTTAATTGAGTTAATATAGAACAATCTCAATATCTCATGGATATGATTTATTATTAGTACCTCTTTTTATACTTTTGCATCACTGATCGAATAAAAACACATAAATTTATATCAATCGTTTCTCTCTCTTTTGAAACATATTTCAATCCTTTCCATTTGACGGAAGAAGCGGAGGCACATGGGCTAGACTTCACAGTCCACACCGATGATCTCACTTATCCACACCGATGATCTCACTTATCCACACCGATGATCTCACTTAGGGCAGCCTTGCCGCGCGTGGTTTCTTTCTTATTGTTATTATTACAGGTGTTCATTTACAGCGTGTGTAACACAATTATATCTTGCGTGCGATGGGCAATTTCATGGTGATTTTGTTTAATTAGTTCAGTTTATTATTGGTAGTGAGTTGGCTGCTAGCTCGCCGTGCCGTACATGCCTCGCAATTTGAGCCGCCACTAGCAAGCAGCAGGGCTTTAGCTTTGATCAAACGAAGTTAATCCATTCCGTATATCCGATTCAAAGAAAGTAGGCGGTCTTACTTGGCAATTGCCATGGCCTGCTGTGCTGGATTTCCATTGTTACCACACGACTCGATCACGTTCTCAATCTGCGTTGAGTAACAGGTAAGTACATACGTACAAGAGTATAAGTAAAGACACGAGGCTAGTAAAGTTTGTAAGCAGTCACCCAAAACACATACATTTCACATTTTCACTATGGCTTCTACATCTGCCTCTCCTCCTCCCTTCACCTTCGTAAGCCCAATCTCATTCTCATCAGAAACCCAAGAGGACGCACTCGACTTCGACTACGAATCCTGGATCCAACAATCCAAGACCGCCAACAGCTACTCTAATAAGCGGCTGTGGAAGGATGACGCAGAGGCAGAGGTGATCAACAGGTACCACCAGGAGATGATGCTTCGAGTGGCGGATAATCTGCCGGAGGAAGACTATGATCTGTCGCTGCGAGACATCACCGAGCTGTCACTGCCTCCTCCTCCTCCATCACCTCCTAGGGCCACACCCAGAAGGAATTTGCCCTGCCGGCACAAGAGTACTCCCTCTATCTCTATGGAGGGAGCAGGCAGCTACATCATTAAGCTCTTCATGCCCTCACCATCCAGAGCAGCTGCTGCTTCTGGTGGTGGGAGGAGGAACAAGAGCTTCTCCAGTAGCTCAATGACTCTATCTGTGCTGCGAAAAAACAGCGTGCCAGCCAACCATGGACGTTCTCGTTCCATGGAAAATGACACGCTCAGCAACTAAAAGGTAGTAGTATGCTCCAGGGTTGAATTAAGCTGCATTCTCTCACCTTCTATTCTTGTCTGACTAAAATCAGGGCCACCATATTCTTGTCTAACTAACCATCTGGTCATTCCATCAGAAACAATGCATGCATAATAACACCACCGGCAGAATGCCTTTACCTGCACAAGTGAAAAAAGGGAAACACATCTTTTTCATCTTTATAAGCATAAGCAGCTTATATACAAATTTGCAGGAAACCAATGAGCTGCTATCCATTCTTCAATTCAAGCAAGTACAAGGCGAAACACTCTTCAATTCATGGAAGTGCAGGAACAAAACACATATTTGCAGGAAGTCAATGAGCTGCAATCCACTCTTCAATTCAAGGCAGAACTGGCAGCCAATGGACACTTCTGCCTGTAGGAAACTTGAGGCTGGGGATCAATCAATAGGGAGGGGTGCTTGTATATGACCTTCATTTGTACAGTAGTTCAAAGTTACATTCCGTTCATAGCTGTGCCAAGTTGCTAACATGGCAAAACGACTGCTCAACTTGTTCATGCTGCAGGTTACGTGCAGAGTGTTATGTATGCTATTTTTTAATAAAGATCATCATCAACAATACACGATTTCAATTAAAAAAATAGAAGATAACTTTACTGAAACAGCTATAGATGTGTATTGATAAGCACC
This sequence comes from Microstegium vimineum, assembly GCA_022036555.1. NCBI lineage: Eukaryota > Viridiplantae > Streptophyta > Magnoliopsida > Poales > Poaceae > Microstegium > Microstegium vimineum. Next base: position 33,862,090 of record CM039128.1, read on the forward strand.
CTAAGCTCATCCAGAGTAAACAGACAAGTTTAAATGACACAATATGCTAGGTAAACAATCCTTTCTTTTAGGAACTTAGTCTCATACCTTTTTTTACACCATGAGCTGCATGTACTTTAATTCCACAAGTTTGACATAAGTCAAGCAGCCACAAAACTATGTCTCACCTAAATGTAATAGGTTTACATGCCAAAGTGTCAATCAATGCTGATAAATCAGCAATATCTAACTATTATCATCATCATTTTCTTCAGTATCTTGCAACAAAGCTCCTCGTACTCTTGCCCTAATAAAAGAATAACAGAAAACATCAGTACCAGCAGGATATCATATACAAATTTAACTTCAACTCACATAAAAGTAGTCTTTCAAGAATTGTGTACAACCTCCGAGACACAGGGGCCAATCGCTTCGTAGCTTTAGCAGGAGGAACTTTGCTAGGCAAAGCCACTGCAGGTTTACAAATCCGTAAGCTGACACAGTTTTGATTCTTTCTTACTTGCAAGTATGCATCAAGAAGAAGCCATGTAGTTTACAATACAAAGAAAAGAAGCCAGGTAACCTGGTGTTTGCTGCTGTGCAGGAACAATAATCTGATCAGAGCTTGGAGGTGCACTCGATATACTTGGAACCTGATCAGTCACCAGCTTTGGCTTTGTAGACTTTCTTTTGTCGAGGAATGAAAGGGCTTCAAGTTGCTTTTGCATTACTTCGTTTTTTTCCTGTAAAATTTAACAATAATGCATCCAGGGGCTACAAACATCACCACATTCTAAATACCCAAATATTGAACCAAGAAAACTGCATAGTAATGAAGTGTTTTGTTGTATTGGATCACAAAGAAAACCAATGGTTCTCTCAAAAGTGAGAAAAAGGAAATGATATCTAATACTATGTTATAACGCTAGGCTAACATGAAACCAACATGTTGGAACTTAATTTCATGACTCAGAAGCATTTTAAGAAAAGAATGGAGCATTTATATACATTATAAACAACCAGGCGCTAGTTTTTAGGCTGCCAAAAAATGCTTTAACATTCGACGGCAACCCAGACTAGACAGCAAAATTGCTTGACATTCTGACAGGCAAATATGTATGCCAAATAAGTAAGCTATATCTTAAGACACTATGTACCCAACTTTATTCATCAAGCAGCAGCATAAGCAAGAGCACCAGTACCAAGTTCGTACTAATATATATAGCAGGTAATGGTGGGATAACCTACTCTTTCAGAAGCTAGACTTTGCATGAGCTGTGACACTTGGTCTTGTTCTGCAAAAGAAGGAAAACAGAATTTGGCACAAAGATGATAAATAAATTAAAATTTCCTCGTTGCGGTTAAGAATGATGATATTGAAAAAGAAACAATTAATAAGCAACAAGCCAAAAGAACCACCTCTGGATGCATGTTCCTGCTTGGTCTTGTAAGATTCATAGAGCGCAAGGGAGAAATCAGCAATGACATCTTTGAGCGCAGATGCAGCAACTCTATCGAGAGAGATAGTGATGCGAGGCAGTCCCTTCGCCTTGGTAGCCACAAGCTCAGCGGTATCAGGACCTGCATACAACATCGTGTTCGTGTACAGGTAGGCAAAGCCGTTAAGCTTTTCTGGCGTTCAGACAGGCAAGGTAGTGAAGTGTAGGAGTAGGATGGAGAAGGTATGAACTGAAATACCTCGGGCGGCGTCAAGGAAGAGGAGCCTGACATGGCCGGAAGACAGGGAAGAATTGAGGTAGCCGAGGAAGTCGGACCAGGAGCCAGCGATGCCAACGTCATCTTGCTTCGGATTTGGATTTGGATTTGAATTCGCAGGCGGCGTAGCGCAACGCAATCATCCATCGATCCAGCAACACAAGACGCAAACATCAGCGGATTGCAATGGAGAGTGAGAGAGGGGCGGGGGGATGCAACGCAACTTACGAGGTCTCGGAGGCCGTCAAGGTCGAGGGAGTTGTGCCAGGCGAGGGCGTGGAGGTCGGTGGCGACGACGCGGAGGCCGCCCTGGGAGTGGGAGTGGGCGCGGAAGAGCACGGGTCGGCGCGGGAGAGCATCGGCTTCGTTGTTGGATTTCTCCGGTTTGGCCTCGCCGAAGACGGCGGTCATCCTCATCTCATCAGTCATCGCCGCCGGCAGGAACGAAGGAGAGAAGGCGGCGTTCACGTATTACGTGACTTGCCTTTGAAAGCGTATAGACGTGGGGAGGCCTCTCGCCCTAGGGATGAAAACGATGGGAAACTATCCGTAGGAGGCCAAATTACTTTCATTTTCATTTTTTTTTCTCAAAATCATTTTCATTTTTTTTTCTCAAAATCGAAAGAATACGACACCAATATGTTGACATCGTTTTTTGGCACGTGTCAATATGATCCAAGAATTGTGCCGATCGGTAAAAGGCTAGTTGCCGTTCCTTATTGGCATCGGGATATTACCGATCAGATTGCCGATGAAGGCAGAAAGAACATTGCCGATGAGAGCCAAAGCCGGTTGCTGATGAAGACAGGGATTTGTTGCCGATGGAGGCAGGAAGATACTGTTAATAAAGGCAAGGGGATGATGCCGATAGAAGCAGGATGACGTAGCTGGTGTCAGCAGAGAGCCGCCGATGGCGATAGAAGAAGGTTGCAGATTAGAAGAAGTCTGCCGATGGAAGATGTTATCGGATGTTGCCGATGAAGGATGACATGGCTAACGTGAGCATACAGTTGCCGATGACGCTAAAAGGAAGTTGCGGATCGGAAGGATGTGTCGATGGAAAGTTTCATCGAGGAGAGGAGAAGACATAAGGAAACTGGTGATCTTATACCAGTATTGTTATAGAAGTTTGAGTCCGACTCTTGCACGAGTCATTTGTTTCCTTTAAAATAGAAGAGTTTGTTTAGGAAAATATTATTGTTTGAGTCCGGCTCCTGCGCGAGTCAGTTATTTTCTTTAAAATAGGAGTTTGTTTTATTTAGGAAATGTACGAGTCGTATCTATCTACAACTCCCTCTGCCGGAGTATAAATAGGTACCCAGGGGTGCTGTAAACGATATCTCCAAGCATATCAAATAAATCAATTACTTTTTATCTACTTTACCAGTAATTTACCTTTACCGCATTAGGTTTAATTATCTACGAGTTCTTCAAGTTTCGACGGGCTGCATCTCATCGACCTCCGTCGACCCTTGCAAGTTCCGTGTTTGAGCAATCTAAGCCTTGACGTCCGGGCGCATCGTTGTCGTCTCGTTAAGCTCTACTCTAGTTATCTTGATCAGGTTTGAGCTTTGACATCTGGGCGTATCGCCGTTGTCTCGTTCAGATCTTGTTCTATTTATCGTCCTTGTCGATTAACTGGTCAAATCGACTGGCACGCCTTTGGATATCGAATTCGGGTAATAGCACGAGGTGTTCGCAGATCCTGACGCTTTTTGTGTCAACACAATATTTCGGTAATTTCGAAAACGATATAGTCGATCGAAAAAACACAACGATAACGGTCGAAATCATTAAGAACGATATCCTAAAAACAATGAACACGAAAAACCTCTTGAGAAGAGTCATATAACTTGACTTATCTTATATGACATTAATATATAAATCCATAATTAACAAGTCCATAAGCTAAATCATACATTTCACACCAATTTTAATCTCAAACAGTGATAAATCACGTAAGAGCATGATAATTCTTGACAATGACACGAATAAACGTTAAAATTCTAAGTTGATTTAACAAAGCATAGTGATAAAAATATAAATTATTAGAGCCTCTTCTTCACTGTATAGTCTATAAATAAATTAGGATTCAAGACCTTTGAATCGGTAATTATCAACGGTAAATTACCGGTTAAATATGGTAATCTTTGAAATCGATTGGAAGAGGGTAAAATCGTTTCCACTTTCGTTTCCATTTATTTTTACCATTATCGTTTTCGTTTTTTCGGTTACCACTATCGTTTCCATTTAGGCCTAAAAATCGAAAACAAACTCGAAAACAATTTTCGAAAATCGGAGATTATCATTTTTGTTTTCATCCCTATCTCGCCCTGACTCCCTGTCGTCTCTTCCTCTTCCTCTATTCCGGTGGGAAGGAACGGGACGGGAACCGAATTGTGATGGCCTCAGACTCCTACGTTCCGGTGGAAAAAAACAAGTCGTTGGAGATGGCGAGGCGAAGGCGGAGCAGCTGCCCAGCGGAATCGTAGGAGTCCTAGAAGCGGAGCCGAGCAGGAGCCGGTGAATTCGCGAAGGGCCACATACATTATACGTACTGGAAATCTATAATTGGGGGTTGTGCATTGTGCAATTGAAGTTCTATGAACAAATGCAAAACACTCAATTACTCAAATGTCAAATACCAGCTGTGCTGCTGCTGACAAACGCCCGGGCCGCCGGACTCTCGCAACTGCCGTCACCTGTCCTGCGGCCAACTGAGCAACGCTAGCCGGCAGGCCGCAACCTAGTACGGCACGAGCACGTCCTCTAGGATTTGGCAGCAACCGTAGTACCGCCCAGTGGCAAAGCTAGAGAAAATTTGAGGGAGGGGGTGTGTTTTTCAAATTTTTGGGAGGTGCATAGGCATCCATAGTAGGGATGCAAGTGAGCTAGCCCGCGGATCCACGTATAGGCTTAATTTCTGCAGGTTCAAACGGCAACCCGCAAAATTAAGCCTATATGTGGATTTACGGGCTACCGCTTGCATCCTTACCCCCTAGAGACAACACAGCTTCGCCCCTGGTACCGCCACCATCCTACCCACAAAAGCCTTGGATATAGAGCCTCTCCTTCCCCTCACTCAGCCACCACCAAGAGAAGAAGAAGATCTACACCCTAGCTGAGTGGAAAGACTACAACTGCCCAAGAATGAAGCCTTGTTGTCCGGCGAAGTAGAATAGTTGCTCCCAAGGGCTCTATACTCATAGCCTAGATGTACATTTTTCTTGCTCCCTCCCATTGTAACTCTCCTGTTGTATTCAAAAGTAATATACTTGGTTTGCAGCCCTAAAAAATTCATATCCTCTTAGAAAAAATGATATGCTCATGTGATGCCGCCAAACAGACTAGTGGAATTGATCATATACTAAGATACTAGATACGAAAATCCACATAAGAAAGTGTAAAACCAAAAAAACAATAATGAAGATCGAATCCAGTATTAACTAAGAGTCGGGTAGACCTAGCCAAGTAGCCATAGAAGCATGGAATTCACTCCTAAGGAAGCACATAGAATAAAGCAGCAAACAAGTAAAGTCAAGTGGCTATAAAAGTGAAAATTTCTAGATGAGAAATTGTAAGGACTTGATTAGCCTAGAGGGGGGGGGGGGGTGAATAGGTCTGTTTCAAAAACTTAACAGCTTGCTGTCAGACCAAGGCCGGCACTGTCGGGCTAGGGGCCGACACTGCCAGGGTGGCCGGCACTGCTGGTCTCTAGGCAGCAGTGCTGGTCACCAGAATAGAATCCAATACAATTCAAAAAGTAAATGCTTGATGTAAATTGTGCTTGAATAGAAACCTTTCTAGAGGTGTAGGGAACCTCTAGCACCACTTGAAAGTGGTAGCAACACACCCTCCGAGTAGATCGGGTCAAAACCCTAGAAATCACCTTGCACACAAGATATATGGAAGTAAAGTAACAAGCACACGGTGACACAAGATTTGACCCTTGGTTCAGCTCGCCACCAAGGCTTGCCTACGTCCACGTTGTTGAGGTGTGCCACACAAGGCGCAAGCTCACCACAAAGGCTAGCTCTTTCCTCGGTCTCAAGTCAAGGGAATGAACCCTTGAGATGAGAGATGTGTATTAGCAAATAGATGGGTGATACAAACTTCCCTAGGCTACCACACGAAGGAGGCAAGCTCAAGGGAAACCTCTAACCGGCTAGAAGCAAAGCTCCAAGAGTAAAGAACTCAAACCGCCGGCCACCACGCAAACCAAATGCTTGTAGGAGTGAAGATCCGAGGGAGAAGTTTCTTCTCAAAGCTTGGAGGCTCAATCTCTCAAAGAATGATTGGAGATCAATGGAGGAGAGTGGATGAGCACCAAGGGAGAAGGGAGAGCAAGAGAGGAGCTTATCTTTCTGTTCTTGCGAAATGTGAAAGTTAGAATGGCAGAACTAGCCGTTGGGGGTGAGTGAGGGGTGATTAAATACCACCTCAGTGTCCACTAGGTGAACAAGTCGCGGCAGTGCCGGCCTGTAGCTCAGCAGTGCCGGGCCGGGCAGAACAACAAGGATTTGATCTTCAATAAGCTGGCTGATTTGCCCTCTTTATATGTGGAGGTGTGATGAATTTGTAAAGATATGCATTTGGTTCACTTGTTGGCATGCGTGTTGAATCCCTCTTTATAGTATGACATACCTAACTCAAATTCAAAGTATAAAAGAATTTAAACCCTTTGAGCTTGTTGCCATGCACTTTTGTAATTGGAGGGGTCCGCCAACCTGTTCATCAACCTCCTTAAGTTTAACCTGCTTGTCATACTCACAAAGTCTCATTAGTTTCCTAAATATGTTGTCATGTCACCAAAACCCACTTTAGGGCTTGATTGCACTTTCAATCTGCCCCTTTTTGGTGATTGATGACAACACACTTAGAACTTACAAAAGTGAATAATAATCTGAGACAATGTAAGTCATGGGTGTAGGAGCTCCCCTAAATGTGTGAATAGGAATTTGAATTTCCAAACTTGGCATAAAAGGCCAATTTTCACACATTGGCGTGAAGTAGGGCTCCCCCTACATCCATGGCTGCTGTGGGGTGCTGAAAAAGGTGTCCCAAATATATACGTGATGCGTATGAATCTGTCTCAACACAAATCAGAGGACTTGCTATCAGAGCAGCCCGACACTACCGGCCTGACTGCTGGCAGCAAGACTGCGGAAGGACAAGCACAGCCACACCGCAAGCTAGGATTAAAAACTAAAAACACACTAAGACAAGCATGATATATATGAGAGAGTACGTGTCCACAAAAAATCACAAATAAAGTACTTAAGTGGCAATATTACAATAAAGTAGTTTCATGTTGCTCTCTCATCTCACAAACAAAAAAACTAAAGATAGCTTGGCAGCAACTGCTCCTCCATGACCGTCGAAGATTTGTTGTACCCCCTTCACTTAGTAATTCTCCCTCTTTGGCAACAAGTCACCAAAAAGAGAAAAGAACAAGAAAAAAAGAGAGTACAAACTAGTCGCTGTCCTCCTCCATGTGGTCATCATCATCGTCTCCATCATCATCATCATCATCATCATCATCATCATCATCTGGAGAGCCTGTGAAATGCACACTGGGAGCAGATGCACGCTTGCTGCATCGTCGAGTCTGGGGCTGCTCAATCTCCTCCTCATCCTCATCATCATCACCACCCTCATAGGTGGACTCCTCACTGAGCTCTGGAGGTGGAGTAGGAGGGTCGATTTGTCTGAGTCCTTGCTCCTTTCTGAGCTCCCTGATCTCAAGCCTGGTCTGGTAAGAGTGATCATTTGCATAGCAAATGCCAACAAGGATCTTCTTCAACATCCTACCAAGCTTGCCCTTCTTCCTCCCTCTAGAAGCTGCTCTGCTGGAGGACTCAGGGTAATCTGGGGCTGCTACCCTGGAGCTCTCTCTGGGAGGAGTGTTCACCTCCTGAACTGCTATAGCATGAATGACCTTCTCTGCTCTATAAGGCTCATGGACAACGTCTTTGTTGAAGATCCGGCCAGTCACCATCTCAATGACAAACATCGAATAAGTGACATAGGGAAGCCCCTTTCTTGCATCCTCTGCAGCAATGCATATCTCATCCCATAAGAACCTAGCAACTGAGAAAGGTGGTGCTCCACCTCTCATCCTCCTTAACACATTTTTGGATGTGTTGTAGAGGTTTGAGGCAGATCCTATCTTGGGATAGAGAGTGGTCCTGAAAAGGTTGTTCAGAATGTAATATTTGCTCCTCAAACCCTTTATCAGACCATCTGCCTCCTGAGGATCAATGTAGAGCTGTGAGATCTCCTCATTGGTCAGCCATCTTTCATCATGAATATTACTGCATTGTCTGTCCTCCTCACCAAAACCCAAAAGGCGAGCAAAAATCACATAGTCAATCTTGTAGTGCATGCCCTCTGTCATCCAATGCATCATAAAGTTCTCCCTATCAAGATAGTAGGTGGAATAGAACTGATAGATGATCTTTGTGTTCCACCCATTCTGGAAACCCATCCAGTGATACATCCCAAGCTGCCTGCACTGATCAATGACACTGTCAAACACAGGATCTCTCTTGATTTCCAAGTGCTTCCAATCAACATACTTCATTTTGACGACTCTGGTTTTTGCAGCTTGAAAGAGGACAGTGGTGTAAAAGTCAGAATGAAAAACATTCCAAAACCTGTAATCCACATTCATGTCCTTTGGCACATAATAGGGGTTGATGGCTCTCTACTCTTGGATAGTCCTCCACTGAAGATAGTAGCTTTCTCTGACTCTGCCAGGAGTGTCCTGAGGCAATCTGACAAGGACCTCCTCCGGATGCTCAACAAGATGTGAGCCATTGAAGAGGCCCAATTCTGGAGGAGTCTCTGGGCACACACCTTCTCTGATGGTTCTCCCTGTGATGAGGACATCAACACAACAATACAATCTCCAGCACCACTTGGTCCTATTACTCGTGCTCGTGCCCGTGAACTCAACCATCAAGTCAGTTCATTCTTAAACTCAAGTCCATTATATTTAGACAATGGAGACACGTGCACTCTTGTTTTGCTTAGGAACGATGGGGAGGATCAGCAGGGCATGGGATGAGCACCGACTGGATTTGGACTGCAGGACAACGCCAACTTGTGATGGATGCCACGACTTCATACGGACTCCGATTGGGACGTTCTAGCACTTTTTGGAAAGCTTATCAAGTCTACATTCCAACGGATCCAGAAGCATGGCTATACCTTATCAGATGCGTCCAGAGTCATCGTTTTTGTATCGAGACCTTTTTTGTCCACCGGTGCTGCGTCACCTTATTTTGGGCCGATGGCCCATGTATCAAGTTGGGTCCATTAGGGACGCGTCCTAGGGTTGAAGAACGACTCCAACACCCTTGTGGTCGTTCTCTAAACATGTTATAAGTACTTAGAGCCTCCGTAAACAGATTAGGTTTTGTTTCGTCGAGTTAGCTATTGCTACCGCCTTTCAGCGCGCGTGTTGGATCAACCGTCTGTCTGATTGTCATCAGAATCTCACCATATTGTGTTCTCAGATTGAAACCTTCATATTCATCTTGCAATTGAGTGCTTGTTCATCTTGTTCTTGCTGGTTCTTCGATTGCTTGCAGGACGTGAGCCCTAGTGGCTGGTTGTCACGCCGCAAGATCACGGCAACCATCGGAGGTGGTGTATCAGTTGCTAAGGCGCAGCGTCCTTGGACGGTTGTAGTCGAGCCGTGAATGTCATCTCCATCTACCAATCGAGTTATCCACCAACTCTCATCGAAAGATCGGACTGCGAACCCTACGGGTCGTCATCAGTTGGCAATCAGAGCAAGGTTTATCGGTGAGAGACTTCCAATCCTTCGCAATTTTTTTCCTATAGTCCAGAAAAGCCCAAAAAAATAGTATATTAGTTTTCCGTAATCCCATAAACCCATTGAGCCTTTTTGCTAGTACTGCTTAGCTAGGGCTTGTTGAATCGTCGGTTGCATCGGTTGTGTTGAGTTGCTGGTTTTAGTTATAGTCCTTTAGAGTTTCGAGTTCTTGTCACGTTCTAGTCCGAGTCTAAGTAGATTTCGTGGCTGTCAAGTTTGAGTCTGAGTTGATTTTGGTAATCGAGTCCGAGTACTACCCTGGTATTCGCTGCTAGCAAGTTCGAGTCCAAGTTGTTTTCTATAATCAAGTTCGATTCGAGTTCGAGTTCTAGTTCTACCCGTATTCGCTGCTATAAACTCTGAGTTTGAGTTGTTTTCCATAGTTGAGTCCGAGTGCTACTCTGATATTTATTTCCTTGAGTCTAAAATTCTTTCGATATTCGATACTCAAGTCTGAACCACAGAAGTCGTATCATCTTACAACAAAGCTTACTTTAGAGAGTGAGAGAGAGAGTATCTTTTAATTACCTATATACCCCTACACTTTCGGAAAAAGTGTGTGTGGTGAATTGCTCATTTGACATCTCTCTGTTCATATAATCAGTTTTGAGGATCCCCTAAAAAAAGAAAAAAAAGAAAAAAAAGACAAGAAAAAAAGAAAAAAAAGACAAAAAAAAGAAAAAAAAGACAAGAAAAAAAGAGAAGGGGGCTGATCTTTGTGTTGTCTCCTTTGATTAGGTGGTGTTTGTGAGTTCCTTTGTGTCCAGGCTCGCGTCTCTAGCACGGTCTAGGCTAGAACCAGCATAGTACCACCTTTGAACGATTATTCAACTTGCTTTTGTGACTAACGTGGTGCTAGTATCTATCCTTGTCCATAACATTGGCCACCTATAGCTCCACATATTCAACTACAACTTGACAAGTGTTGTGCTACGGTACCGATACATTCACTTCCAAGGTTGCAGGCTTGCTGGTTGTTGACCCCTCTTGTTTGAGCAAGGTAAGAACTGGTAAGAGCTTGAGAAACAGGTTGAGAGCGAGTGCCTTGCTGTAGCTACATCCTAATAGTTGTAGGGCTTTTATTTCTTCACTTGTATTCTTGTTGTTCTTGTCTTTTAAACCATGTCAGGAATAGAGGACAATAACCAGATGCCACAAACTCCACGCACCAAGGGCATCATTCAACATTTTACAAGACAAGTGCAGCTGCACGCAGATGGACTTAATCGAGATTTACAGGTGACCAATGAAAAGATTAGGCAATTGGAGTCCGCCCAACTCACCACCACCACCAAGCTTACAAGAGTTGAAGCATCGATGGCTCATATGGACAAAAGCCTTGTTGCTCTTCTACAATGTTTTGATGACTTCCACATGAACGACAAAGAGAAGAATGATGAAGGCAACAAGGACGAGGAGCGGGTCGAAGATAATGATGAGGATGCTTACTGTGGAGATATGGATCTTGATGACAATGACCTTCGTGATCGACGTCGCCTACACTTAAATCGAAGAGGTATGGGTCACCGTCGACGTGAGGTACACAATAACAATGATGCTTTTAGTAAGATTAAATTTAAAATACCTCCTTTTGATGGCAAGTATGATCCTGATGCATACATTTCATGGGAAATTGTTGTTGACCAAAAGTTTGCATGTCATGAATTTTCTGAGAATACACGTGTTAGGGCTGCTACTAGTGAGTTTACTGACTTTGCTACTGTATGGTGGATAGAGTATAGTAAGAAAAATCTTAGGAACATACCACAGACTTGGGATGCTTTGAAAAAAATCATGAGGGCTAGATTTGTTCCTTCTTACTATGCACGTGATTTGCTACATAAACTACAACAACTAAGACAGGGTGCTAAAAGTGTAGAAGAGTATTATCAAGAATTACAAATGGGTATGTTGCGTTGTAATTTAGAGGAGGATGAGGAACCTACTATGGCAAGATTTTTGGGTGGGTTAAATCGTGAAATTCAGGACATCCTTGCATATAAAGAGTACACTAACGTAACCCGTTTGTTTCATCTTGCTTGTAAAGCTGAAAGGGAAGTGCAGGGGCGACGTGCGAGTGCTAGGACTAACTTTTCTGCAGGGAAGACTAATTCATTGCAGCCCCGTACGACTACTACTATGACTACACCAGCTCCTACTAGCGACAAGCTTCGTGCTACTCCAGCGAATTCAGTGGTGAAGACGGTACAGAAGCCTAGTGCAAGTGCTTCATCCGTGGCATCTACAGGTAGAACAAGAGACATTCAGTGTCATCGATGCAAGGGATATGGACATATGATGCGCGAGTGTTCAAGCAAGCGCGTTATGATAGTCAAAGATGATGGTGAGTATTCATCTACTAGTGATTTTGATGATGATACACTTGCATTGCTTGCGGCTGATCATGCAGGTAGTGAAGAATATGTGGAAGAACATTTTAATGCAGGTGCAGCCGACCACTATGAGAGCCTCATTGTACAGCGTGTGCTTAGTGCACAAATGGAGAAAGCGGAGCAAAATCAGCGACGCACGTTGTTCCAAACAAAGTGTGTCATCAAGGAGCGTTCATGTCGCATGATCATTGATGGAGGTAGCTGCAACAACTTGGCCAGCAGCGACATGGTGGAGAAGCTTGCGCTTACGACCAAACCACACCCATGTCCATATTACATTCAATGGTTAAACAACAGTGGTAAGGCAAAGGTAACTAGACTTGTGCGCATCAATTTTTCCATTGGATCCTATAATGATGTGATTGAATGTGATGTTGTGCCTATGGAAGCTTGTAATATTCTGCTAGGTAGACCATGGCAATTTGATAGGGATTCTATGCATCATGGTAGAGCAAATCAGTATTCTTTTCTATACCATGATAGAGAAATTGGGTTGCATCCTATGTCTCCTGAAGCCATTATGCATGATGATGTTGCTAAAGCTGCAAAGGCTACAAGTGAGAACAATAAAAATGCCAAATCTGTTGTTGATAAGAAAACTGAGATTAAATTGAATGAGAATTGTTTGCTTGCTACTAAATCTGATGTTAATGAGTTGAATGCATCCACTTCTGTTGCTTATGCTTTAGTATGCAAAGATGCATTGATTTCCATTGACGATATGCAGCATTCCTTGCCTCCTGTTGTGGCTAACGTTTTGCAGGAGTTTTCTGATGTGTTCCCAAGTGAAATACCACCAGGGCTGCCACAACTTCGAGGTATTGAGCACCAAATCGACCTAATTCTTGGTGCCTCGTTGCCCAACCGTGCACCATATAGGACCAATCCTGAAGAAACAAAGGAGATTCAGCGTCAAGTACAAGAACTACTCGACAAAGGTTACATACGCGAGTCTCTTAGTCCATGTGCTGTTCCGGTTATTTTAGTACCTAAAAAATATGGATCATGGCGTATGTGTGTGGATTGTCGAGCTATTAATAATATTACTATTCGATATCGTCATCCTATTCCACGCTTAGATGACATGCTAGATGAATTGAGCGGTGCTGTTGTGTTTTCCAAAGTCGATTTGCGTAGTGGTTACCACCAGATTCGCATGAAATTAGGAGATGAATGGAAAACTGCTTTCAAAACTAAGTTTGGTTTGTATGAGTGGTTAGTCATGCCTTTTGGGTTAACTAATGCACCTAGTACCTTCATGAGATTGATGAACGAGGTTTTGCGTGCTTTCATTGGAAGATTTGTTGTTGTTTATTTTGATGATATACTGATTTATAGCAAATCTATTGACGAACATCTTGAGCATTTATGTGCTGTTTTTAAAGCTCTACGAGAGGCACATTTATTTGGTAACCTTGACAAGTGCACCTTTTGCACAGCTCGTGTTTCTTTTCTTGGTTATGTTGTTACTCCACAGGGAATTGAGGTTGACAAAGCCAAGGTGGAAGCTATACAGGGGTGGTCGGTACCAACGACTATCACCCAAGTGCGGAGTTTTCTAGGACTTGCTGGGTTCTATCATCGCTTTGTGCGGGATTTCAGCACCATTGCTGCACCATTAAATGAGCTTACGAAGAAGGGAGTCGCATTTTCTTGGGACACCAAACTTGAGAATGCCTTCAACATGTTGAAAGATAAGTTGACACATGCACCTCTTCTCCAACTTCCTGATTTTAATAAGACTTTTGAACTGGAATGTGATGCTAGTAGAATTGGATTGGGTGGTGTTTTGTTACAAGAAGGTAAACCCATTGCATATTTTAGTGAGAAACTAAGCGGACCTATTCTGAATTATTCTACTTATGATAAGGAATTGTATGCTCTTGTGCGGACATTAGAAACATGGCAGCATTATTTGTGACCCAAAGAATTTGTTATTCATTCTGATCATGAATCATTGAAGCATATTCGTAGTCAAGGAAAACTAAATCGTAGACATGCTAAGTGGGTTGAATTTATTGAATCTTTTCCTTATGTCATTAAGCACAAGAAAGGGAAAGAGAATATCGTTGCTGGTGCTTTGTCTAGGAGATATACTTTATTGACACAACTTGACTATAAGATCTTTGGTCTGGAAACAATTAAACAACAATATGTACATGATAATGATTTTAAAGATGTATTGCTGCAATGTAAAGATGGAAAGGCATGGAATAAATTTGTTCTTAATGATGGCTTTGTGTTTAGAGCTAACAAGCTATGCATTCCAGCTAGCTCCGTTCGTTTGTTGTTGCTTCAGGAAGCGCATGGAGGTGGCTTGATGGGACATTTTGGAGAAAAGAAGATAGAGGACATACTTGCTGGTCATTTCTTTTGGCCAAAGATGAGGAGAGATGTGGAGAGATTTGTTTCTCGCTGCACGACTTGTCAAAAGGCAAAGTCGCGATTAAATCCTCACGGTTTGTATATGCCTCTACCTGTTCCTAATGCTCCTTGGGAAGATATTTCTATGGATTTTGTTTTGGGATTGCCAAGGACTAGGAAGGGTCATGATAGTGTTTTTGTGGTTGTGGATAGATTTTCTAAGATGGCACACTTTATACCTTGTCATAAAACTGATGATGCTACACATATTGCTGATTTGTTCTTTCGAGAAGTTGTTCGTTTGCATGGTGTGCCAAATACAATTTTTTCTGATCGAGATGCTAAATTTCTTAGCCATTTTTGGAGAACTTTATGGGCTAAATTAGGGACTAAGCTTTTATTTTCTACCACATGTCATCCCCAAACTGATGGTCAAACTGAAGTTGTGAATAGAACTTTGTCTACTATGTTAAGGGCTGTTTTAAAGAAGAATATTAAGATGTGGGAAGATTGTTTGCCTCATATTGAGTTTGCTTATAATCGTTCATTGCATTCTACTACAAAGATGTGCCCATTTGAGGTTGTTTATGGCTTGTTACCATGTGCTCCTATTGATTTAATGCCTCTACCAACTTCTAAAAAATTGAATTTTGATGCTAAGCAACGTGCTGAGTTGATGTTAAAATTGCATGAAACAACTAAAGAAAACATAGAGCGCATGAATGCTAAGTATAAGCTTGCTGGTGATAAAGGTAGAAGGAAATTGATCTTTGAACCTGGTGATTTGGTTTGGTTGCATTTGAGAAAGGATCGGTTTCCTGAATTGAGAAAATCTAAATTGCTGCCTAGAGCTGATGGACCATTTAAAGTGCTAACACGAATTAATGAGAATGTATATAAGCTTGATCTTCCTGTAGCTTTTGGGGTTAGTCCCACATTTAACATTGCAAATTTGAAACCATATTTGGGAAAGGAAGATGAGCTTGAGTCGAGGACGACTCAAATGCAAGAAGGGGAGGATGATGAGGACATCAACACAACAATACAATCTCCGGCACCACTTGGTCCTATTACTCGTGCTCGTGCTCGTGAACTCAACCATCAAGTAAGTTCATTCTTAAACTCAAGTCCATTATATTTAGACAATGAAGACACGTGCGCTCTTGTTTTGCTTAGGAACGATGGGGAGGATCAGCAGGGCAAGGGATGGGCACCGACTGGATTTGGATTGCAGGACAACGCCAACTTGTGATGGATGCCACGACTTCATACGAACTCCGATTGGGACGTTCTAGCATTTTTTGGAAAGCTTATCAAGTCTACATTCCAACGGATTCAGAAGCATGGCTATACCTTATCAGATGCGTCCAGAGGCATCGTTTTTGTATCGAGACCTTTTGTGTCCACCGGTGCTGTGTCACCTTATTTTGGGCTGATGGCCCATGTATCAAGTTGGGTCCATTAGGGACGCATCCTAGGGTTGGAGAATGACTCCAACACCCTTGTGGTTGTTCTCTCAACAGGTTATAATACTTAGAGCCGCCGTAAATAGATTAGGTTTTGTTTCGTCGAGTTAGCTAATGCTACCGCCTTTTAGCGCGCGTGTTGTATCAACCATCCGTCTGATTGTCATCAGAACCTCACCATATTGTGTTCTAAGATTGAAACCTTCATATTCATCTTGCAATTGAGTGCTTGTTCATCTTGTTCTTCGATTGCTTGCATGACGGGAGCCCTAGTGGCTGGTTGTCGCGCCGCAAGATCACGACAGCCATCGGAGGTGGTGTATCGGTTGCTAAGGCGCAGCGTCCTTGGACGGTTGTAGTCGAGCCGTGAACGTCATCTCCATCCACCAATCGAGTTATCCACCAACTCTCATCGAAAGATCGGACTGCGAACCCTACAGGTCGTCATCACCCTGCCCTCTGCAATTCTTCCTCTTGAGCGATTCTTTGCCTGGGATTCAGGCCATCATCAGCTCTCTGAGTGTGAATCTTGGATCTCACTCTTCCTCTTCCACCGCCACGTGATCCACCGGCGTCCATCTTTGAAATAGAGGGAAGAGGACGAAGAAGGTCGGGCTTGAATGGAGCTTGACGCAGGGAGGAAGATCCTCCACACCTCCTCCAATGGCAGCACCTCCTGTTGACACAAAAAACGTTAGGATCTGCGAACACCTTGGGCTATTACCCGAAATTCGATATCCAAGGTGTGCCAGTCGATTTGACCAGTTAATCGACAAGGACGATAACTAGAACAAGATCTGAATAGGACAATGACGATACGCCCAGATGCCAAGACTCAGACTTGATCAGGATAACTAGAGCAGAGCTGAACGAGACAACAGCGATGCGCCCGGATGTCAAAGCTCAGAGGTACTCCCACGCGGAACTTACAAGGATTTGACGGAGATCAAGGTGATGCAGCCCGTCGAAGCTTGAAGAACTCGTAAATAAGCTAAGACTAATGCAATAAAGGGTAAATTGCGATAAAAGTAGAATAAGAGTAAATTGATTTGTTTTTTGATTGGATTGATATTTTTAGACGCAGCCCTTGGGCACATATTTATACTCCCGCATGGAGAGTTGTACAGAGACACGACTCGTACCTTCCCTAAACAAAACTCCTAACTTTAAGGAAATAACGGACTCGCGCAGGAGTCGGACCCAAATAACAATATTATTTTCCTAAACAGACACCTCTATTTTAAAGGAAATAAACGACTCGTGCAAGAGTCGGACTCAAACTACTATAACAATACTGGTATAAAATCACCAGTTTCCTTATGTCCTTCCTTCGATGAAAACTTTCCATCGGCAGATTCCTTCAATCCGCGACTTCCTTCTTTCGCCACCGGCAATCTTCTGCTGACGTCAACCGCCACATCACCCTGTACCCATCGGCACTCCATACCCATCAACATCATCTCCTCATCGGCAATCGACATCGGCAACTTTGCAGTTCTGGTGAGTTGACTTCACCAATTAACCCTTATCTGCAAGAATTATCCAGCTTCCATCGGCAACAAATTTATCCTTTTCATAACTTTTACCTTCATCGGTAATACTGACCTATGACTTCCCGATGTCGATGGAAAATGGCTGCCGATCAATACAAGTCTTAGCCCATCTGACACGTGCCGAAAAACGGTGTCAACATATGCCCCACAATTTCGGAGTGTATAATATTTTACGCACCAAAATTTTCTCCACTGTAGCCGTTCCTTCCGAGATAACTGCACAACTTCCTCGATCCCCGGGCGCAAAACCGCAATTTATTAATAAAATCCCTCGATCATAGCGCAAACAGTTGCAAATCTGATCATACCTCCTCGATTATTGCGCACATCCGTCGCTCATCCTTCCATATCCCTGTTCAGCACGAACAGAAACCCAAAAATACCCTTGATCAGGTCTATAAAAATTACCACGATCCAACCTGCCTTTTTACCCTTGGCCTACTTTCACTTTCCACCTGCCCTCATCTTCAACCTCAGCGTCTTCAACCTCGGCGGCGACTCTGAAGAACAGCTCCGCGAGCTCAAGCAACAACACCTCCTTCAAGCCAAGTACGATCCGCAAGAATTCCTCCATCTCCAATAGCGATCCACGTCGACATCCCCAAAGTAAATCCATTTCCTCCTTACTCTGTCCTCTGCAAGTTCCTTTTCCATATGAATTTTGTAATCCTTTTTCCCCCTTCTTTCTTTAATCCTCTTTTTATTTTCCGAAACCTAGGAACTGTACAACAGAGTAGTAATCCCCATCGAGCAATCCAATTTCAACTTCCTAGGCCCAATGGGAAACCCAGATCCCATCAATCTGATTAATGCAGAAATCAACCGTATCCCCTTCAAGTCTGAGTGCTTCAACTTAGGGTTATGGAAGGATGCCTTTTGTTCATGGCCTAAACCAACCAAGGGGTGGAAGAACTGGTACCTTAGGGTAATTAGAACACAGCAGGTTTATTGGGCGGAGCGCAATTTAGACCAATGCATCAGACTCTCCATTGCCGATATGGAGAAAAATGAGAACATGATGATAGCGACCTCCTACTTCTGGTCCGACACAATGAATGCCTTTTTATTTAGACATGGGCCAGCCACTCCTACCCTTGCCGATGTGCATATGCTGACCGACCTTGATGTCTTTTCTGCCGATGTCCCAGCCCTGTTCCATAGGAAGGCTGAGTATAAGGTGAACACATGAAACATCGGTGGCTGGACTGGTTACATCTAGGAGTACCAAAAGACCGGATCGGTAGGCCAAAGGGAGCATGCCACCTTCTTGAACATGTGGCTGGAAAAATTTATCTTCTGCGGCAAAACTGTCGGACCAACCACAATGTACCTCCCCGCAGCAGAACTCTTAGCCGTTAGAACAAGACTTCCTCTTGGCCGATATCTTCTTGGATCGGTATACCGTCTCTTACACCAAATATCCAAGAAGCTACTGCTAGGTGAATCCATCGGCAACCTCGGGGGCCCCTGGTGGTTTATAAACATGTGGTTGAACGCACACATGTACAAGGTCCTTTAGTTCGATTTATTTTCTCAGCAATTCCCAAGGGATATATCGGAGAATTATGCATTCGGCGATGATGAATCGGCAACTCGTCCTCCACTCAACTTCGGAGAGGCCATCATAGTGCTGCCAGAGACCGATGCCGATGTAGACGAGTTTGGAAGATTCTTCCAGAAATTTTATAATGGAATCCCTGCTTCAGAACGGCTCTGGTGGCCATACATTGATGAGGATAACCGATTCCCCCTGCTATTCAACCTCACCGATGGGAACGTACCTCAGAATGAAGTGATAATGAAGGTCAGCATTGTTCCCCGAGCTATTCTAGTCAACATTTTCGGGACTGGGAAGAATGCTCCTCCATCCTTCAAATTCTATTACCCATCGGTAGCGGCAAGACAACTGGCATTCGACCAACTACCGATCAAGCTCTGCTATGCCAAGGTTGTAAAACCAAGACAAATCATCTCCAACGCCATGGACTGGAACAAGGTCGTCAATCTACCTCCCGATGCTAATACGTCAGACATTGATCTATCCTCCTGGGCACCAACATCTTTCATCACGGAAGAATACAAGTTTTGGTGGCAAGAATGGAGAAATCAACTTTTTGCCAAGTCATCGCACCATTATCGACATTTGATTGACGCCGACTACGCCATTCCTGTATAAGGTTAAAAACATGAAACATCGGTGGCTGGGCTGGTTAAAATCTAGGAGTAAACCCAAAAAACCGGATCGGTAGGCCAAAGGGAGCATGCCACCTTCTTGAACATGTGGGTGGAAAAATTTATCTTCTGCGGCAAAACGTCGGACCAACCACAATTAAACCCCCCCGCAGCAGAACTCTTAGCCTTTTGAACAAACTTCCCCCTTTGGGCCCATATCTTCCTTTTGGGTCGGTTTTAAAACCCTCTCCCTTTCACCAAATATCCAAGAAGCTACTGCAAAAGGGGAATCCAACGGCAACCTCGGGGGGGCCCGGTGGTTTTTAAAAAACATGTGGTTGAACGCACACATGTACAAGGTCCTTTTTGTTCGATTTATTTTTTTTCACAATTCCCCCAAGGGGTATACGGGGAATTAAAAGCATTCGGCGATGATGAATCGGCCCCAAACCCCTCCTCCACTCAACTTTTGGAGAGGCCATCATATGCTGCCAGAGACCGATGCCGATGTAGACGAGTTTGGAAGATTCTTTCCCGAAATTTTATAATGGGGAAACCCCCCGCTTCAGAACGGGTCTGGTGGC